>JAAVUE010000240.1:0-13635 GCA_014898975.1 Fusarium nodosum | reverse complement strand
CCAATAGTCAGAGTTATGGATGTCGAAAAGAATGGTCCACTGTCTCCAGTCTTTCCTTTTGTTTGATGCCCTTGGCTTCTTTGCCTCTTGGGTGTCGACATCGACATACCCCGCTTCCGCGGCATTTCCGAGTCGCCGTTATAAGGATAAATATTTATCACAGTCTCGTGAACAATCTAAACAGCTAGTTTTTCCTGCTTTTCTTGTAGACGGAGGATGTATGGGCCGAGTCTATCCTGAATGTTTCTCTCTGTACGGTGGGAATTTTCTTTCTCGCTAGAATTTGGGGATCTTTCCAAGCGGGGAATTGTTTCTCGGGGCTCGGTTCGGAACAGTGGTTCGGAAACAGTTCCTTTCCATTTAATTGTTACAAATCGCAATCAACTCATACTTGATGCGATTCTTGTCTGTTCTTCGTATCTTGCTGAGCGATCAACAGAGCATAACTGCAAAATTCTTTGTCTAGCAATGGAGACGAGATCGCGAATGCTCTCAGAGCCTGGATTGTAGTGAATAATCTACTGTAGTACGCTACAAACCCCCCTGTAATAGTGGCCACCCAAGGTCCAATCCAGAGACAACGTTGAGACGTGTACTGCCAAGTCAGCCAAAGAAGGGCTCAAGTCGACAAAGAGGATTATAAATATCTGTAAAGCCCGAGGGGTCACGGTCACAGCATTGTTAATGGCACTGCAAGCCTTCGCACTACTGAAGACGTTTCCGCCGCAGAGTCTACCATGCTTCGTTGCGTCACCTATTTGCGTAAGCAATCGAATGAAACACACGTCGCTAGCATATGGACCAGTCATGGCAACCAAATCCCTCGTATCCCCTTTCGAGGTTGGACCCTTTTTGAAGGAAGTCGATGTGTCGATCGGTAGTCAGCAATGGTTCAGCGATACTTGGGAAGTGACAAGAAGCGTCAGCTTAGCAACTGAAGCTGCTGTCAATAGCAACATAAGTGAGCATGTAGATGGGACTCACGGCCCCGCTGCGTTTGGCGGTGTTGGACACGCAATGGAAGCCATGAAAGCTGGCCATCTCCCGTCGTGAGTACATTGAGATATGCTATGAAAACAGCACCAGTTCCTGGTATTGGCTTCTAGATCACCTGGTATGTATACGTTCGGTACCAAACATCCAATGGTGGCAACTTAATGCATCGATAGACAGTATCGCAAATGATAGCTCGGAGTAAAGTCCATAGTCTTGAGTTGTATACAATATTGAGCAGAATATTCACAGTTACTCTTGATCAAATAATAGTCACTCCAATGGATGGCCATCTTTCATGCAGTTAGGATATATGAATATGCATAATACCGAAAGTCGGCTGCATGACAATTTGGTTGATGGTAAACTCGGCGTCAATGACATAAAATGCGGGGAACTTGTCTTTGAATCAACCATTTTACGCCCTTCAGAGTCGCATGACTTTCAAGCTTAATGACATAAGCACTGGAAGTCCTTAGTTTATTGTGCTTGCTATACTAATAAATATTCTCATGTCTGCCAATATTGCATCAGCTTGATGAATTGAGAAAAGCCTGTAATGGACTCTTCAATCTTCCCAGGCCAAGCCGAGGAGCTGGATGCCATCAGTGCATCCTTTCAAGCTATCTTCGACCGGCTGCTACAGACAACTCAAAATGTTAGGGAAGGTCCTATACTACGACTAGCTGGCCCGGCTGAAATTACTCGGCTGGGAGAGATCAGCACTCCAGGGACTGCGCATTCAGTGCGAGACGCAATAGAAGATGCCTTCACCATATCCGACTTTCGCTTTCGGATGAACCACCCTCGGACCTTTGCCTTTGTTCCAGCTCCCGTCTCTCCCTTTTCGTGGATAGGGGACTGTCTAACAAGCGCTTTCAATTCGTTTGCTGGATCGGCTCTCCAAGGTCCAGGTGTATCTATCGTGGAGCAGACATTACTGCAGTGGCTCGCCTCCAAGGTTGGACTTCCAGACACCGCTGGGGGTATCTTCGTGTCGGGTGGGTCTATGGCCAATATGAGTGGTATGGTGTTGGCAAGAGAGCATATCTTGGAAGAAGGCACTGAAAGCTTGGGAATCGCATATCTCTCTGATCAAACCCACCACTCGGTGACAAAAGCCCTTCGAATCATCGGTATCAAACGCAGCCAGATACGCTTCATACCCACAAACTCTTCTTTTCAACTGGATATAGCTGCCCTAAGAAAACAGATCCAAAAAGATCGTGATGCGAATCTCAAGCCATTCGTCATCGTTGGTACATGTGGCACGACAAATACAGGCAGCATCGATCCATTGGAAGCCCTGGCCGAAGTTCGGGACGATGAAAAGATATGGCTTCATATCGACGGGGCGTTTGGTGCCTCTGCTGTTCTTGGTACGACGAGAAGTGCAGTGACTAGAGGCCTTGAGCTTGCAGACAGTATCTCCTGGGATGCGCACAAGTGGCTTTTCCAGACATATAGCTGCAGTTTGATTCTGGTGAGGAACAAGATTGATCTTGCAAAGGTTTACACCAATGATGGCGATTATCTGCGCGACGCACTTGAGCATGAAGCGATTCCTGACTTTTGGAACCTCGGCATGGAACTCACTCGCCCTTCGCGCGCTATGAAGCTTTGGTTCACGCTGCGAGTTCTCGGCGTAGACAGTATTGGGAAGATGGTTGATCATGGTTTCGACCTTGCCGAGATTGCCGAAGCTGAGGTTAGAAAGTTACCGGACTGGGAAATAATCAGTCCAGCGAGCATGGCGATTCTCACATTCAGATACGCTCCTGCGGGGAAGACTGAGGAAGAGTTGGATGCTTTGAATGCAGCTATCTCAAGGAATATCCTGGAGAATAACATTGCAGGGCTTCTGACCACAAAGGTGCGAGGTAGAGTGGTTCTAAGGATCTGCTCGATCAGCCCCGTGCTGACAAAGGAGGAACTAGTGACCATTATGGTGCAGGTCGGCCAAGTTGCAAAGATCGTTGTATAGAGTAAGGTTACGGTAGAATGGATATTTAAGCTTTCTGAATTCAGTGATATCTTCGTTTACTGGGCTTAATATGAGAGTGTGACTTGAAGTATGTCTCGTAACACTACGCACACGGCTATGCTCCTGTTCACTTAACATATCTCGTCTACTTGGAAATAGCGGGCCTGGCGTATTCTTGTCTTTTGATCATTCAGACACCTGGCCTTCTCGGTCTATCATCTACTCTTCTCAGGCGCTTAAGATCATATGTGTGCTACTCGTAAGAAAGGCATAAGTGCCACAGCACGCTGTCAGTGCCATTCATACAATACCGATATACTCAGGGTTTATTAGAGTGATACAAAAGTTGAAAGAGTCTAGATAGGACGTCTATACATAGAACTTAATCTAAAGCAGATTTTAATACCTCCTCAGGGTTCCCGAATGCCAATTCTTCCATTGTTTCCTTCCAGGGCTGCTCACCACACTTCTTTCCAGTTTCCGTGTAGATGATTGGTGCCATTCTATTGCCTTCAACTTTATCTATATTNNCCACCACCACCACAAGATGCCTCGATCAATTGATTATCAAGTGACATAGCTTACAATGACATCAGAACATCTGTCTTCTAGCAACAAGTTCTCCACTGCGTGATAGTTCCCTTGTGATATTGTGTCGGTGATGATGACATCTGAAGTTTAGCGAAGTTTCGCCAGCAACAACTGCATAGTTCTTTTGCCGTAAGGCGTGTGTTGATAATGCTCGAACTCTTTGGGATACCCACTAGTGCTTAATGGACTGGACTGAGCAATGTAGTTTAATAACAGGTTCTAAGAAACACGACATCGCATCTTAATATCAGAATGCGACAATTCGTTACACATGGGAGTAGATTTGAATCGGTAGAAGTTTGATTAAGTACATAGAAAACGATGTATATCGCAAGCGGGAATCCTTTCCCTCCTCCACATCTCCGCTTCTTTATGACCAGGATCGAATCTGGGTTCAAAAAGCAAGTGTGGTTGACAGAAATCAGCGTTGCAAGATCAAAAAGGCACCCAACATGGCTAACAGGCTAAGTCATGTCGCCCCAACGAAGTCGTCTTCGGGCGCTAGTGACAGTTGAGTGTCATCGGCAATTACGAACGGTAAACTCTTCAGCTCTATTGCTAACTTCATGGGGTTCTAAATCCGTCTGTCGGAAATACCTTGGGTAAATACAGCCAAGCCATACCCCAAACTAGAAAGGCGAGGATGGGGAAGACCGGGGATGTGGTCTGTCATTCAAACTAAACCTGGGGTTCCTGGGCTGGAAAAGTCGGGGAACTCAGAGAAGCCAATGTCAGGAGACAAAAGAACCCCGCAGTCCCAGTTATTGGGATAAAAAGGCCCGATTGTCAACAACTCTTTCTCTTCTATGGTCACGCTATGCTACCATTGCAAAGCATTGCGTAAACCGGAGACCCCAGTACACATCAACCAGATGACCGGAATCACCTTATTATTTGTCGAGTTCACCGAGATTGTTTATCAAGTGACTAGATTAGATGAAGAGTTTGCCGATGAGCGGGGAACACATGGTTGAGTGGTGGTGTAGTTATGACCAAGAGCAATTAAGTAGCCCGTAAGATATAAAGGATATAAACCCTCAAGAGAAGTGTAGTACTCCCAGGCACTGAGATTCCAAGATACTCCGAATCTGACAATGTTTTTGACTTCTGTGTCGGGCCTTTTGGCCCTCTCTGTGTTGAACCATGGTGCCCTAGCTCAGAACCAGCCCGACGTTATCACCGATGATACTTACTTCTACGGTCAATCACCACCGGTATACCCTACACGTCAGTATTGAACTACTCTGGTGCTGAATAGCCTGACTAACAAGCATTTAGCGGAGCAAGCAGAAACTGGTTCTTGGTCCATCGCTGTCTCCAAAGCTAAACAATTAGTCTCTCAGTTGACTCTTGAAGAGAAGGTCAATTTGACTGCTGGAGGACAAACAGCCACTGGTTGTTCTGGCTTCATTCCCGGAGTACCTCGTTTGGGATTTCCAGGCTTGTGCTTAGCAGATGCTGGCAACGGTGTTCGTAACACGGACTATGTTAGCGCATTCCCGGCAGGTATCCATGTCGGCGCAAGCTGGAACCCTGAGTTGACTTACAGCCGAAGTTACTACATGGGCTCTGAGGCCAAGACCAAAGGTGTGAATGTCCTTCTCGGTCCAGTCTTTGGTCCTTTGGGACGAGTGGTCGAAGGTGGTCGAAACTGGGAAGGCTTCTCAAATGATCCTTATCTTGCTGGTAGACTGGGACATGAAGCTGTAGTTGGAATCCAGAACGCAGGAGTTGTTGCGTGTGGAAAGCACTGGCTTGCCCAAGAGCAAGAGACGCACAGACTTGCCGCTGCCGCCACCAAGGCAGAGGCTATATCCTCAAATGTCGATGACAAGACGCTGCACGAGTTGTACATGTGGTAAGATCTATTGTCTTCTCATTACGAATTCACGGCTGACCAATCTCGACAGGCCTTTCGCCGATGCAGTCCATGCAGGACTTGCTAGTGTGATGTGCAGTTACAACAGAGCCAACGGCTCCTATGCTTGTCAAAACTCGAAACTTCTCAACGGTCTCCTCAAAGGAGAGTTGGGTTTCCAAGGTTTCGTCGTTTCGGACTGGGGCGCGCAGCACTCCGGCATGGCCTCAGCCCTAGCAGGCCTTGATGTCGCCATGCCCAGCTCTATCGTGTGGGGTGCCAACCTCACTCTTGGTGTTAATAACAGAACCATTCCTGAATCACACGTCGACGGCATGGCTACCAGGTATGATTGACACCCGACCTAAATAACTACCTTTTCTCGTTACTTACGACATTTTCGCAGAATTCTCGCGACTTGGTATCAGCTCCACCAGGATCAGCCAGACTTCCCGACTCCCGGCCACGGACTAGCCAAGGACCTCACGGCACCTCATCCCATTGTAGATGCTCGTAACGCGAGTTCCAAGTCTACGCTATGGGATGGTGCGGTAGAAGGCCATGTTCTTGTTAAGAACAGCAACAAAACACTGCCGCTGAAGTCTAATCTGAAGCTCGTCTCTCTATTTGGCTACTCGCACAAGGCCCCTGACAAGAACAACCCAGAGCCAGTAGTCAAGGGTGCCATGTTTGCACCCTGGGCCATCGGTGCCCAATCTGCCAACATCACTGAGTTAAATGGGGGTTTTCTGGGAAACCTGAACCTCACATATTCAGCCATTGCACCCAACGGCACTATAATCTCTGGAGGAGGTTCTGGCGCCGCTGCCGCGAATCTAATCAGTTCACCGTTCGATGCGTTCGTTTCCCGGGCAAGAAAAGATGGCACCGCACTATACTGGGATTTCGAAAGCTGGGATCCTTCTGTTAACCCTACCTCTGAAGCTTGCGTGGTTGCTGGAAATGCATGGGCGAGCGAAGGTTGGGACAGACCTGCTGTTTACGATGATTATACCGACAGTCTTATTAACAACGTTGCCGACAAATGCGCAAATACTATCGTTGTCCTTCATAATGCCGGTGCTCGTCTGGTGGATGGCTTTATTAGCCATCCCAATGTCACTGCTGTTATCTACGCCCATCTGCCAGGCCAGGAAAGTGGAGATGCCCTCGTTTCTTTGCTTTACGGAGATGAGAACCCATCAGGTCGTCTTCCGTACACTGTCGCCCGCAATGAGACAGATTATGGTGTTACTCTCAAGCCAGACTTGACTCTTGCGCCCAACAAGTTCCAGCACTTCCCGCAATCCGACTTCTCGGAAGGCGTTTTCATCGACTACCGACACTTCGACGCCAAGAACATTACACCTCGTTACGAGTTTGGTTTCGGCTTGAGTTACACGACCTTCGAGTACACTGATCTCCTAGTCTCCGATTCCGGAGTAGAGGCCTCTGAATACCCGACTGGAGCTCTTACTGAAGGTGGACGCGCAGATCTATGGGACGTTGTTGCTGTTGTCTCAGCCAAGGTCAGCAATACGGGTGACGTCGATGGTAAGGAGGTTGCGCAGTTGTATGTTGGTACTCCTGGGGATGACGCTCCCGTGAGACAACTCCGAGGCTTCAAGAAGCCAAGCATCAAGTCTGGAGAGACTGTAGAAGTCAAGTTCGAGCTTACGCGTCGTGACTTGAGTGTTTGGAATGTTGTTGCCCAAGAGTGGCAGCTTCAGCGTGGTGATTATAACATCTTTGTTGGCAGCAGCAGCCGGGAGCTTCCTCTGCAAAGCATGTTGACTATTTAATCACAATTCTAAGGATAATTGATCTCATAGCGAATTAGTTACATACAACATATTTTTAAAAATCAGTTTAAATGACACCCTTATCGGCCGTATGCGGTGATGAATAGTCTGTGTAAGCTCTACAAGTATCATCTTGGAAATAGCCGTTTTCACTAGTTCTACTTCATGGTTTGTTATTCAACGGCCGGTCTCGATGGAAATCCAGGTGTCAAAATGACTCATTTTTTCAACTTGACTCTTTCAACCCTGTCTAGTTGAGTATAAGCCGTCGAACCACGTTCTTGCCGTTACTAGCCCGGAAGAAGCCCTGGAACAATTTGTGGCTGACTTTGGCAACCGTATATGTGATTGTTTGCATGAAGTGTTCTGAATTAAGATCCATTGGCGTACCTGCAGGTAGTGATTGTCGAGTACTGATGTCAGTGCCTCAACGCAAATCCGAAATAATAGGTAGCAATATCATTCAAAGAGACACATTCATTCCAATCGAGCCTCAGTGCGTAAAGTAAAATCAGGCAATCACTCCCATACTCACTCGGTGTGGTGGAATTCAGTGGGATTAGAGAAGCTGTCGGTTATCAGCTGTTCTTCTAAGCTATTACTCAGGGCGTTGCGTATGTGTTGATTCATTCATCTTCTACAACTTTTTTTTTAATTACACTGATGAGAGTACGAATCGTGCTAGTCAGGACGGCTTTTTAATGTTCTATTTCTATACAAGCACAATCGATTCTTCGGTATCTGCCTCTCTATTTCCTAAACCAAACGACTTCAACTCGCTATCAATCGTACAACAACATCACGGATATCATTATTGATTAAACTCTTCTAACTCCCAGTCAATCTCCTCGCAATATCCTTTCCATCACTATGTCCGATCGAGGAATAAGTTTTCGCATCCAACAAGCGATAGATGCTTTCAAATCGTCTCAGGATGATTGGAACGGTGCCCAGGCTCGCCTCTCTTCGCTCCAGGTAACTTACAACGAGAAGAAAACACTAGCTGAGAGTGTTTCCAATGGTCGACAGTCGAGGAGCACTCTAGATAAAGCTAAAATGCTCGACGTCGAGATTCAGGGAATTAAGACACGTATTGAGGAAACTGAAAAGGAGATCATCGGGCATCGTGCTAGAATGGACGCTGCTAATGCCATCTTCGACGAACTGGAAGGTCTTGAAGTTGTAGACAGAATTTTGGGGGTATAGAGATAGATCTTATGCCAAGTATGGGGGTTATTTCGTATATTAGCTCCATCCCTGGAATGAAAGTCTTCTACAATTGTCACCATGCACATAATTGAGCATAAAGACGATGTCAAGAAGTTACTGACGGATTGCAAATGGTCATTGCCGTCACATAAGATTCTTCACTCCTTCGGAACAGAATATTATTAAGTAGAGACACAAAAAGGTGAAACAAATTATTCAATTGAGTAGAAATACCAGACCAAAAACAATTCCCAAGCATATCCAATTCGAAGAATATCCCACGAAATGCCCAAACCAATATTCAATCCTCTAGTTAATAACAATGCGGCGAGGCTCAGGGGTAGCCTTGGGAACAATTATAGTCAAGAGGCCATCCTTGATGCTGGCAGTGACTGCCTCGTGGTTGACGTAGGTGGGGAAAGTGAAGTAGCGCGAGAACTCCTTGGTGAAGCCAGAGCGTCTTGGCTCCTCGGGCTGCTCGGGCTGCTTCTCCGTGGCCTTTTGGCTGAGAGTTTCATGCTCTGGCTGGCTGACGGTCTCTGACTTTTTTGATGTGTGGCTCAAAACCTCAAACTCGTCGTCATCAACATCGTCTTCAACAGTGGCTTGGTACGAGCTTCTGCTCTGGGTGTCTTCGTTGTCTGACTCAATAACTGGGGCGGGAGCAGTCTGCTCAGTGGTTGTTTCAGCTGCCTTGGGGGCTTCTGTGAATCGCTCGACCTTGCCACTAACTACAAGCTTGCGAGGTTCAGGGAATTCGACAGTGACGTTGTTCTTGTTCAGACCAGGGAGCTCGCCGTAGAGAACAAAGGAGTCTTCCGTCTCGTGGGCCTCAAAGCGGGGCTCCCATGGGCGGGTAGTGATCCGGTAGGCTGGGCAGTCTGCCTGAGCGCGGCTCTTCTGTTGAGGCTGGCATTGGCTTCTTCGCTGAGGCTGCTGAGGCTGTTGAACGGACTGATCAAGTTCCCTGAGGAGATGGTAGAGTGGGTTCAGAGGAGCCTGTGTGTGGTAGACAGTACGGGGAAGGAAGAAGGCCATTTTGTTGATGTGTTTTAGTTGTGGTTTGTAAAAGGTGATTGGGATGATGATTGGCTGAGTGGAGGCAGTTGTGGTTTTGTGTTTGTATTTGTGTTGTGTTGTGCTTTGTATCAATTGAATGAGTAGTGAAGATGTCGAATTCTGATGAACAAAAACTCCCTAAAGACGTCGAGAATCGTTTACTTATAGAGATATTTCACAACTGGGCATTTAGGCAACGCGTTGATGTGCAAGCCGTTACTCACCATAACGAAGGGCCATGACATTGCTCGAAGTGTCGAGAAGGTTCGTGGAGCTTCTCTCTAGCCTAGCTGAGTGAGACGCTATTTGTCAGGAAACCTTTGACTAGTCACTCAGCCACTGTGGCGTCTTTGTCTGCTCTGCTGGACTTTGCTTTGCAATCCACTTTACAAATCAAGTCAGATCGTGGAGAATGATCCAGACAAGGGCTTCAAACTGACCAATCAAGTTGAGCATGTAATGGCCACAGACTTATTTCCAGTCTAATGCCATCCGCCGTTTAGCCGTTGATGATAAATTATCACAGCAAGATTCAAGCTAGAACTGCCCACTGTAGCGGTTGCTTACCCGATACTGAAACAATTTTAGGATGTTGTAGAGACAGCATATATTAATATTGGAAATTACAAGACAGAAAGCCGTTGCCTTCATACTTGTCCTCAACATGGTGCATAGTTCTTGGGTGGAAAAGGTAAGAGCGAGAAAGGCCAGACTCTTGTGTTTGCTCAAAATCTCTCAAAGACATGTAGTACTCTATGCGGAAAAGGCCAGCCTTACAAAGAATCTTTCAATATAACATCAGTTTTCCGACCCCTCAGCAAGCAGCTAATCTAAATTTAACCAAGAGATATAGACCAACAAGATATTCCACCAATAACCTGTATTCCGCTTTTCCTGCATCAGTAGACCAGCTACCTTTTCCGTCTTGGCAGCGTGAAACTACAGGAACCACCAAAGGCTCAGATGTAGGCCGATTATTGTGCAAAATCCATATGTATTTGTTATTGTCGGTCGACTCGCAATGATCGGCCGAGTCCTTGGTCAAGCTATACTATACAATATCGACGAGCTCATTTCGGACGTCGAAGTGTATCTCCCATGCCATGACACCCTCAGTTTGCTCATCAGTGCCAATACCAAAGCACTAATTCGCGCGTTTTAAACTGTTCGTAATGCGTTTTCTCTCAATTTTAGGTTTTATTGGGGCGTTGACTATCGCCACCATTGATGCTATATCTCTGCCGCAGGATGTGCCTCGCGATATTTCGGGGTTCAGAAAGAAACATCCATATAAGCCTCCCAAGCATGAGCATCGCAAGATAATTAAAATCCGCGCATCGAGAGATTATCAGGATGATGTTTCTGAGGACTTCGAGCGCGGTGTACGTCAGGCCGACCGGGGTAGCACTTTATATTTGCCACAGGGTCAGACGTTCGTCATTGGGAAGGTGCTTGATCTGACTGGGCTCAATGATATTCACGTTCACTTAGATGGTGAGATTCGGGTCAGTTATCCCTTTGTGACCGCAGCCTGTCTTGAAATCTAATTGTCCCAGTTCACGGATGACGTTGAGTATTGGCAGAAAAATGCTTGGTATCACCCTTTTCAAAAATCCATCATGTTTTGGAAATGGGGAGGACAAGACATCAAGATATATGGCAGCGGCGTCATCGAAGGCCAAGGGTCAGTCGATATCAGATAGACCAATACAGTTTTTCCATGACTAACAGTAGTACCTAGGCAACGCTGGTGGGACGAGTTTGAGGCTGGCACAGGCTCGTGAGTTGACCGATTTCTCCGACGGATGACATTGTACTCACTTTCTAACTAGCATACTAAATCCTGACAACAAGTACTACCGTCCAATTCTGTTCTACGCAGAGAATACCACCAACCTTGATGTTTCAGGCATTCATCTCAAAGACTCACCATGCTGGAACAGCTTTATTGTGAGCTCCAAAAACATTACATACACCGATGTCGTAGCGACTGCTCTGTCGAACAATGGCAGCATCATCCCTAAAAACACTGACTTTATGAACACAATGAACACGTCCACCGTACGAATTGAGAGGGCGTGGGCCAACATCGACGATGACTGTTTCTCTCCAAAGCCCAACAGCTCTGATTTGTACGTCAACACGATGTATTGTAACGGTACACACGGCCAGGTGAGTACCACGCGCAAAAGTCCCGATCTGACCAAGCTAACTTTGAGAGTCTATGGGATCCTTGGGACAATACAAGGGGGAAGTTTCCAATGTTCACGATGTGCATATCGAGAACGTTTGGATGATGAATGGAGACGTATGTTGTTTTCCCAGTTCACTCGCTATATGTTCTAACGCCCTCAGTATTCCGGTGCTCGTATCAAGGTCTGGGCTGGAAATGAAACTGGTACGGGGTCTGTTAATAACGTAACGTTCAAGTGAGTACAGATCAGATTTAATCAAGTCACGGTATTGACATTCAGCCAGAACCTTCTGGGTCGCGCGTATGGATTACGGCATTTTCCTCGATTCTTGCTATTTCAACATATCAGCCGAAGAGTGTAACGCTCACCCATCGGGCATGCAAATCACCAACATACGCTTCGAGAACTTCTCAGGTTACACGTCTGGCGTTTATGGTAACGCTGTAGCTCGCCTTTCCTGTTCGGGTGCCGAGGATGCCGTTTGCGCCAACATTACTCTTAAGAACTTTGACGTCAAACCGCCATGCGGTGGAGAGCCCGTGGTCATATGTGATGGAATGCATGGCGACATCGGTGTAGACTGTGTTCCATATGAAAGCGATAAGGCTCAAGTTGCACTAGAGGCAAAATGCAAAACACCATTGGTGCCCATCGACACGGATCCTTGGGGTAGTGGACTGATTGAAAAGAAAAACGGCGCTTTTCATCCCCAGTAGATATTCTGGCATTACAGCGACCCGGGTACCCAATCCTCACAAGTGTACGGCTATTGGATTTATCGAGTCGAAGAAAGATTATCTTGTATGGCTTATTGAAAAGGAAAGATGATCATCAACCTCGATTCCCACATTTCTTGATCAACATTTTCACATCAAATAGCTCACCAAGGGCCACTCGGACTGTACGGAAGCGCTACACACGAAAAAAGCCGAAGTGATCAGGTCCTTCTAGGGAATGGGCAAATTATAGAAAAGAAATGATACTCACTTGCAAAGAACGGTATATGCATGGCAGAATCAATCGTGATTAATGCCAAGGCCATTCCGCTGACTCGTATGGTAAGCAAAGGTTTGAAGATGACTCATCTTGTGCTCACTAGTAGAGTCAACGGATTTCCTCAGGAAACAAAATTTTATTCTTTCAAAATCAGAAATGGACTATCTTCAAAATGCAACAAACTCAAATATCTGTTTGTCTGGAGGTGCCGACGGCGCCGACATGGAATGGGGCACTTGTGCTGCATCTGTGGGACATCAAGTCATACATTGGAGCTTTCCTGGGCACTCAAGCCAGGCTCCAAACGACCAGCTTATTCGACTCAGCGATGAAGAGCTCGAGATAAGCGATACAGCCATTGAAAATGCGGCTAGGGCCCTCGGGAAAAGCCCACCGCGTCGACCGACAGTCGCGCGCTTGTTGCGCCGGAATTACTACCAAGTAGCTTGGAGTGAAGCATGCTACGCCGTCACTTTTGTTTCAGAGGCTGGGGACGACGCTAAATCTCCTGGAGGAACAATATGGGCAACGACAATGTTTTCTCAGTTGCATCCAGAAAGTCGCAGCCTTTATGTCTTTAACCAAACCAGAGGTGTTTGGCTGCAGTGGCAAGGAGAATCCTGGGTTGTCATTGAAACACCGCCTCGCCCAACAGGTGTCTGGGCTGGTATTGGCGCTCGTGCTCTCCAGCAGAATGGCAAGGATGCTATTCGGAAGTTGATGGGGTGCGCAACAAATTAGATGTCACAGATGGTTTATAGCCGTAATTTTATGACCATTGGAACCAAGACATGTCTGCGTACTGATTTTGGTTGCCCTACAGGCGTCGATGGCAAGAGCAATATGACAGAGTGTAGCTACTAATGCATCATCATCAAAGGTACATCTTGGAAGTTACCATTGTAATATTAGTAAGTGACCCGGTCAGAAATACCTACTCTAAAGCCC
>JAAVUE010000239.1:0-17655 GCA_014898975.1 Fusarium nodosum | reverse complement strand
TCTCTCATCAGCTAAAAAAAGTTGCCCCTCCCCCCCAAGTCTCTACAATTTACCTTTAACCCCGCCGTCCCGTCTCGCAACGCTTCTTTCAACTTTACTTGGTCCTTCACCGCAAACTCATCCAGTCGCTTAACCTTGAACAAAGAAATCCCGCCGAAAATGCCTGTTGGAACCGTTCTCGTTACCGGGTACGTCCATTCAACTCTATCCCCTGCCATCTCTACCCCTGTTTTGTTTGTCATCGGTCGGCTCTTTGTTCTTGTCGCAATCACAATTCAAGGACATCAAGAGCGTGCGGCATTCAACAAAGCAGGCCGTGCGGTGTCGCATTCTCTCAACAAATAATACACTTACTAACTTTGATTCCTCAGTGGTACCGGCTACATTGGCTCTTTCACCTCGCTCACTCTCCTTGAGCACGGTTACGATGTCGTTATTGTCGATTCCCTCTACAACTCCTCAGAGGTCGCCCTCGACCGCATTGAGCTGATCTGTGGTCGCCGCCCTGCCTTTTACAAGCTCGATATCACAGACGAAAAGGCTATCGATGAGGTCTTTGCCAAGCACCCTGCCATTGACAGCGTCATTCACTTTGCTGCCCTCAAGGCAAGTCGCATTTCGATCGCTTCCATCGTCTCCAACTAACACCGCGTTTAGGCTGTCGGCGAGTCTGGCGAAATTCCACTCGAGTACTACCGCGTCAATGTCGGTGGTAGTATCTCTCTTCTCCGTTCCATGGAGCGCAACAACGTCAACAACATTGTTTTCTCCTCCTCCGCTACCGTCTACGGCGATGCTACCCGATTCCCCAACATGATTCCCATCCCTGAGCACTGCCCCATCGGACCTACCAACACCTACGGCCGCACCAAGTCTATGATCGAGGACGTCATCACCGACTTTGTCAATGCTCAGCGCAGCAACTTGGAAAAGGCAGGCAAGGAGTTTAAGCAATGGAACGGTGCTCTGCTGCGATACTTTAACCCTTGCGGTGCTCACCCCAGTGGTATCATGGGTGAGGACCCTCAGGGTATTCCTTTCAACCTTTTGCCCCTCCTCGGACAGGTCGCCACTGGCGAGCGTGAGAAGCTTCTTGTGTTTGGCGATGGTAAGTCTCCAAGGAATTCATAAGTTATCTGTTCAATCTGACTCCCATAGACTACGCCTCTCGCGACGGCACTGCCATTCGAGACTACATCCACGTCGTCGACCTTGCCCGAGGTCACTTGATGGCCCTTAACTACCTCCGCGAGAACCAGCCTGGTGTCAAGGCATGGAACTTGGGTTCCGGCCGTGGCAGCACCGTCTTTGAGATTATCAACGCCTTCAGCAAGGTCGTTGGTCGCGACCTTGCCTACGAGGTCCGTCCCCGACGACAAGGAGACGTTCTCGATCTTACTGCCAACCCTACCCTCGCCAACAAGGAGCTCAACTGGAAGACCGAGCTCACTATGGAGGAAGCCTGCAATGATCTTTGGCGATGGGTCGAGAACAACCCCAAGGGTTACCGCCAAGATCCTCCCGCCAAGCTTCTTGAGGCTGTCAAGTCCTCCAAGGCTTAAGTAATAATAAAATTGGCTACCGGTTTGCGGGCAGGTGTCTCGCAGTGATGTGAAATGAGAGTTACCGAAGAATTTATGTTTTGGATTTTTAGAACCATCCGTGGCATTATAGATATGTAGCGCACTTAAAATAAATATCAAAAGGCTAGACTTTAATCAATCTTGATAAGCAACTTTCCGATTGTCTTTCGGCTTTCAATATCCTCGTGGGCCTTGGCCACATCCTGAAGAGGGTAGACTTTGTGGATGGTGAGCTCAAGCTTCTTGGACTTGATGAGGTCAAAAAGTTCAGAGGTGTACTTTTCGAGATCAGCGCGCTGTGCAACGTAGCCGTTGACTACAGGGCGCATCAAGCGGACGTTCTTGGGAGTGAGACGGAAGAGGCTCACAGGATCCACGGCGCCAGACTGGAACTGTTAGTTTGACCAGGAGAGCAATTTAATTTTGCCACTTACCGCGTTTCCAAAAGAGATGAGAGTACCCTTGAGGGCAATCATCTCAAGATCGCCATCAAAAGTAACCTTTCCAACACCATCAAAGATAACATCGGCGCCATGTCCACCGGTGATCTCCTTGACCTTGGCAACTACATCATCATGAGAGTTGATAACCCACTCGGCACCGTTCTTCTTTGCGAGCTCAAGCTTCTCGTCCGTGCTAGCAGTACCAATGACCTTGGCGCCAACAGTTCGTAGAAGCTGAACCAACAAGGTACCAACACCACCAGATGCCGCGTGAACGAGCACCCATTGGCCTTCCTTGACCTGGCCAGCCTCTCGGATGAACGTCCATGCTGTGAGACCTTGCAGGTAAGCGGCTACAGCTTGCTCAGTGGGCACGTCGTCAGGGATCTTGACGGCATCAGAGGCGTTAACAATGCTGTATTGAGCGTAGGCGCCGACTGTTCCCATAAATACCACTCGAGTACCGTTCTCGAAACCTTTCACGGAGGAGTGGACATCGACAATAGTTCCCGCAGCTTCACGGCCGAGCGTAAGAGGGAATTGAGGTGCCTTGTAAAGTCCAGAACGGAAGTAGGTATCGATATAGTTGAGACCGGCGATTTGGTTGCGCACAAGGATCTGACCCTCGCCAACCTTGGGAACAGGGACATCGTTATGCTCAAGAACCTCAACGCCGCCGTTCTTGTTAATCTGAACGGCCTTCATTGTGGGTGGAACGGGAGCCATTTTAGCGGTTGACAAGTGTGAAGCGAGTCTTGCGATGCGCTGAGTAGGAATTGGGGTTGCAAAAGGTTTTGAAGCGACAAGTGGTCGAAGGATAGAACGTCGTAGAAGATGAGCCATCGGTACTGGGGAATTAATAATATGCGATGTCGGGTCGGAAGAGGGCGGTTTTGATAGGAGCTATGAATGAGACCTTCGGGCCGGCCCCATCTACCGTGGGGGAGCCATGATGGCGGGGTAATAATGGAAATAATAATGGAAACTGCTGGAGTGCTCAGCACGTCATGTTCCGATACACACTGTAAGAGATTGTCACGCTGGAGAGGATAAGAAGAGAGGCTTCAATTGACTTGTGTATTGAAATCTTGTGTTTGTACGATAAAGTGCTGACAGGTAATAGGCAGGTACATCGTATAAAAATCGGTACTGATTTAGTGGCTGATGGAAATATTAGATCACTTCTGGTGAGTGTATAGCCTAAGATCGTGCTAGGATTTTCGTCTGATCTGCGTCAAGTGCAATTGGGCTTACATTGTCGGCATGTATGATTCTAGTAATCACAAGCCAATGTCCAGCGGCATAGAATAGCACACAAGTCTACATAGAGGGTGAATCTAATTCACTATATGTATCATTTCTTCGAGTCTTCCCCGCGGTCGGCCCAACTTGTTGTTCACCTTCAAGTTGTTTGTGGTAGGCTGTCTGTATAAGCTCTTAGTTTCACCTCAGTAAAAGGCTACCGATGATTAGATTATGTGAGATCTGATACATCAAAGATAATCAGTCTTGGGTCTTGAAGCATTTGCCGAAGTGTTGTGTGGTAGAACCTATGAAGGCTGTGTTGGTCTCTCACCAGTTGGAGTGAAGCACGATCCAACGGGTTTCATTGCAATTAACTCTATCACAAACTTTATTATCACAGCGATAATGGCAATGGGTGCGACATAAAGAATTGCCGGTTCGCGAGTACAGTAATGGTAATTTCATGCCATTGTTCGCAATATAGTTGATACAGCATCCGTTGATTCCGTGATAACTTCATGAATATGACAGTCTATTTCAGCATACAGGGTAAGCAACCCGGCAACAATCTCCTAGCTCATAATCTTCCATCGACAAGCCTCGTTTTAAGCATACTTGTTAAATTAAAATAAGACGACGAGATAAACGAGAATTTGAGTCAATTGGCTGGACAGTTGATATCGATTGCAACGCTTACAAAGGAGCTTACGACATGAACCGGCTCAGCTGCTGCGACAACACAATCGCTTCGTATGAATCCAACCGACACGAACACGGAAGAATCCTTCAAGAAACTGGCTATTCAGATATCGTCTGCAAAAGTCCTCGCGTTAAGCAGGATGCAAAGTCTCGATTAGTCTGAGGCTACGCCAGCATACGCGTGGCCATCTTGCAGCAAAACCACGAAGGGTGATCGGTCTAACCTCGCGAGAGTTAGGAGGCGGAACTATTCTTAAACCTCGCCCGAAGAATACTGTTTGCGGCTTAGCGATCGCCACAGAAGGGTTTTAAACAGGGGACAAAAGGTTCGTTTCATATGCCAGTGAAAACAACCAAACGAAATACACGTATAGCTGGATGTCATGACAGAGGACTGTGGCAGTGCTGGGGCCTTGGCATGAGAAAGCTTCGCAAGCTTTTTCAAGGGGGAACCTGGTAGATTCTGCAGCCATGACCACCATGAATGCTGTTTTGAGGCCAGTATATTGAGATTGTCACCGCTGAATATTGAATGTGAAGCTTGGGCCTCTGTATCATCGTCCAATGTCAGGGGAAAGTGAGGCCTTGGGCCGCTATACGTCACCTACCTACGGATACATTCTGGGAGATAAATGGTTGCATGTTTTAGGGCGATTGAGATGACATGACACCCACTTGACTGAAAACCGTTGAACGCCATGCCGTTGATGAAGAGATACTCAAATGATAAAGGCAATTGATACTAGATGCATTAGAAGAAGCCTTGATTTACTCGGATAAACTGATGATACAACACGTCTCCTCATGGAGAATTGATTTACACGGTAGATGGACAGCGTAACATGCAAGAGTGGGGCGCTGCGGCTGTGATCCATTCACTACATGGGCGGGCAGTGGAGGTTCACAGCCTCCAACCACCCCCTGTCCAATCCTAGTAGAACGTCACGTCTTCTGTAACACCACTGGCTATCACCAAGAACAAAAAGGACGGCAAGGCCGGGCAAGAGCACAAGATTCTGAGGCTACAGCCTTCCTTCCAACATGTAAATGAGGGGGTTCAGATTCAACCTCATTCCTAACCTCAAAATTTCAGCATTTTAGATGAATTCTTCAACGGTAAACGCCCGCCAAAGGCGCATTATACAATTATCCCAGCAATGGGGCTTCTCTCTTCCCCCAAACGCTCCAGCACCTCTTAGCCGACCAGCTCATCCAACATCCTTTCGAACACATGGCGACGATGAAGTTGCCGAAGGCCTTTTGCAAAGGCGATCCGCCGAAGTGGCTCAATTGCGACCTAAGAGTGGCCTCTCAAGGGCCTTCTCATCCAGCAATCTAAAAAAGGGCAAGCACTGGGATACCAAAGAGATATTGAATGTCTTGAATTCTTGGGTCGATAGTTCAGGCTCACCTGGTGTTGCCGAGGCCTTGATTGCAAAATTGGCTGCTGCAGGCGTTGATCTTAGTGGCATGCAAACACAAAAGCAGGGCTTACTGAATAGACGGAAAAGCGTTGAAAACGGCCTCGATCGTACTCGTCTACTAAAATCAGCCATCGAACGAGACCAGCATGACATGGTCCACGTTCTCATACCACATGCCGATCCCTTGACCCTCGACACTTGCCTTCCAGCGGCAGTAAGAACTCGAAATCCACGAATTGTCGAGACCTTGTTGAGATACGGAGCAAGCGCGTCAGCAACCGCTGAAGGACAGGATGAATTCCGCAAAGCTTGTGCTGCTCCAGCCTTGTCAGAGATTGCCTCACTCATTCTAAGATCCGATGGACGACCGTCGGAAATTTGTGTGTCACAAGCGCTAACAGACGCCTCGAGAGCACAATGTTTCGATACTGTCTTACATTTGAGTCGCTCTACAGCAGACTGCAACTACAACAATGCCGAGGCGCTCAAGATTGCCATTAACAACGAGCGAAGGGACATCGCCATGGCCATTGCGACAGGAAACAAGCCACCTCAGAATCCCGGCCTTGCTGAGGCTTTCCAACAGCTCATGGAGAACGCGAATATGAACCCAAAGTCAAAACTCGACTTTGCCGAGCTATTACTTTGCTGTGGTGCCCAAGGACCCATACTAGAGCGATCGCTTGAGATGGCTTGTGACTCCCAATTCTTTGAGATGGCCGACCTTTTGGCTCGTTACGGGGCCTCAGTAGAACATAATGATGCGTCCGCTTTAAAGGCTGCCATATCGAAAGGCCAGGTCAATCTTGTGAGCTCTCTCCTCAACGGGTCTTCCAAAATCGATCCTGCACTGGCATCAAGCTGCGTACCTCTGATCCCCCAACAAGCGGACCCTGGGATGCGGCAGGCATTGCTTTATTCACTGTTGAAGAGAGGTGCCAATGGACCTGTTTTGAATGACTGTCTCATCCACGCTGCCAAAGCTGGCGATGTTCAATCGGTTGAGCTTCTACTTAATCCTCACTTTCGTGAACCACCGAGCGAGCAGCCGAATGGCCACGGAAAGCCGCGCATTAGTAACCGTCACGCTGTGGCATCGCCTGATCACCAGGAAGGAGAAGCCCTGCGCTACGCGATTTCGGCAGGAAATGCAGACCTGGCTGCCAAGATCCTTGCCGCGAGGCCCTCGAACGAGACGCTTACCGCGATATTCCCTCTAGTCAAGAGTCTTCCCAGTTCAGAACGGTATCGTATGGTTGAGTTGTTCTTGCGGGGAGCCATGACTGGTCCAGCTTTACATATTGCTCTGCAAGACGCAGTCAGCGAGGACCCATCCCAGAGAGACGATGCGCTCATTAATCTTTTACTCAAGTACGGTGCGGATATCAACTACGACGAAGGTGTTGGACTTCACAGCATTATAAACCAGATGGACCTTGGTTTGTTCAATACGTTGATGCAAAGTGCATCTCCCCAAACGGCAGCGGCGCGTCTGTCCGATGTCATGAAGATCGAAAATCATCAAGTGCGATACGAGATGTCTTCGGTACTATTCAAAGCGCGCGCAAGTGTTGGTGTGCAGCAGGTGGCAGAAGCATTGCTTACGACTCTTGAAGAAAGGTCTGTAGACATGCCTCTGCTTCGCCTCATTTTGCAACAGGGCAAAGCAGACATAAATGGCTGCAAGGGAAAAATCCTACAACGGGCGACACAAGCTCCTGACCACAAGGTCCTGGAGTTGATTCTTAGTCTAGGCAAACACAACCAAGACACGATATCGAATTGTGTTGATAGTTTGGGTGCTCTTTCGCCAACCGACAGCAAGGCATGTAAGCTTGGTGTGATTATAGCCAAGTCACCCAAGAACATCAACCTGGACAATCTCTTGGTGCAGGAAGTCCAGGCTCTTGTCCAGGATGAAACAGGCCAAGCCTCTTTCGCAATGTTGAACAAGCTTCTAGACTTTGGGGCGGACCCGAACACTTATAAAGCCAGAGCACTGTGCTCTGCTGTTGGTGCAGCTCGAGAGACGGTAGTCGATGCCCTAATGGGTTGTCAAAAGCGACCATCACCGGAATCCCTGGCTGCCGCGCTGCCCCAGGCTTTAAAGATCCCGGAACCGATGAATCGATTGACTTTTACGAAAGCTCTAGTGGAAGCTGGAGCACCGCGCCGGGAAGTCAACAGAGCCTTGATTCATGCCATCAACAACTTCATTTCAGATATTGCTCTGATTGGTATTTTGGCCGGATTTGCAGATGCCTCTGATGGGGAGGCTCTTGCACTGGCCGTATCCAAAGAGGCCCTTGAAATCCTTGATCTGTTGCTTTCACGTGTCAAGCATTCTTCCGAGAGCAGAGATTCTTGTCTGGAGAAAGCGATGAAGATCACTGACTGGACATGCAGGCTTCAGATCTGTAAACGCTTGGCAAAGGCGGGAGTTACACCTCAAGCCGCCTCAAATGCTCTCCTTGTCGCAGCGCGAGACGGAGACCTGGAACTTGGGGACGTGCTGATTATTTATGGAGCAAGCATCTCAACCAACGGAGGCCAGGCTATCATCGAGGCATGCCGTGGAGGTTCTGTCGAAGTTCTCGATGTACTGCTCAAGTCCAATGCCGATACCGAAAAGTCGACCCTGGAGCGAGGTTTCCAGGCTGCCACAGAAGTTGGAGATTTGAACAAGAGAGCAATGATATTCCAGCGTCTGTTGAAGAGGGGTGTGTCTGGAGATGTCGTGGATATTCAGCTTGTTTCGGCTGCCAAGTCTGGTGAGGATGGGCATGAAGTGTTGCGTGTGCTATTGGCGGCGGGCGCGGACCCCAATTTCAGCAACGGCGAGGCGGTCGTCGCGGCCACGAGAAGCGCATTCGTCAGTAGCCTTGAGTTGCTCTTAGGTTTGTGGCACGAAGGCGGGAATCAGGTAAGATGCCGCAGAGATGTAGTCACAATATCTTTACTAATTAAAGTGCAGAAAAAGGCCTCCCCTCCCACTTTGATACGGGCTCTTAAGGCCTGCTGGAAGTTGAACCCGGACACCAGGCTAGACATTATCAAAGACCTGTTCAAGGCAGGCATACCTATTGTGGACGAAGTTCACATTGCTTTAAGCAAAGCTGTTGGCGAGGATGAGCCAGATGAGCGCCTGATCAAGGTCTTGCTTGACTCTGGAGCATCGCCTCTCACGAATGGCTGCTACGCTCTGACTCAAGCTGTGCGAGGCGCAAAGGTGTCATCCGTTGAATTAATATTGACTTGCGAGTTCACAGAAGATGACATACTCGCCGCCTTCTCAAGTGGATTCTCGGATGCCTTGTTTACCACCACATGGTTCTCTGCAAGTGGTCTTGCTATCGCGAAAATGCTTCTCGTCAAGGGTGCCAAAGGAGAGAGTGTGAGCCGTGCTCTTGTACAAGTCATGAAGGACAGCACGGATGAAACGGAATCTTTGGCTGATGCATTTGTCGAACTTTTTGTTTCGTATGGTGCCAATGTCGATTTTGAAGATGGGCAGCCTCTTGTGTGTGCAGCTTCAAAAGGTAATGCTTTTTGGACAGAAAGGTTGCTTACCTGCAAGCCATCACCACGGACTCTCACGCTTGCTTTTGAACGCGTCTTTGACACCGCACGGTCACCCGACGAGGTGTTGAAGCTGTTTGAACTGTTCTCAGGATATAGGGATGGGGAAGTTGGACTCGATGTCATGACACGGAGCGCAGGATCCGACCCCATTCTTGTCAGGGCGATTTCTCAGTACCCACGATCGGCCGAGCTGTTGCAGGTACTGCTGGATGCTGGTTTCTATCACGACCAAACTACAACATACCGCCTCCATGAAAGTGTGGACGATCCCGAAGAGGTGACGGTTCTGCTTTGGGCAATTGCCCAGCCCCAAAAGAAGGTCAGCTCGGCATTGATCAAGATGCTGATCGAACGCGGTGCCAACGTGAACTTTGAGACGGCAGTCAGCCGATCTACGCCACTCATGCTAGCCATCCAAGCTCGTCGACCCGACATCGTGAAAGAACTGCTTATCGAAGGCGCCAACGTCGATATCACCGATGCTATGGGACGAACACCTCTGGCGATGGCAACTGATATCGGAGGCGATCTCTCGACTCGCATGATGGGCAACTTGCTTGCTATCGACCAGTCGAAGGACGATGGATCACTACACAACGCTGCAAGGGAGCTCAACCTGGCAGCTGTGACAGTTCTAGTGGAGCATAGACATCACCCTGACTTCCCCAGTCCATTACATGATGGAAGATCTGCTCTGGGTGAAGTTTGTCTCCACGGTGCAGGCTCTTGTTCAGGAAAGCTTACTGCGGATGGAGAAAAGCTCATGCAAAAAGTCATGACCTTTTTGATTGATGCTGGGTCGGACATAAGCCTGCAGTCGCACGGAAAATCGGCACTGCTGCTCTGTTTCGAATCCAGCGACCCTATTGCGACGACCCGAAGCTTCTTAAAGGTGGCCATGTGGAAGGAGATTAACAAGCCGTTCAACCACTACTCTGACGGCGAATTTACTTATTCTCCGACCATGTATGTCAAGAAAGTCATGCCCGAGTCGGACACTCGGGATCAGCTTCTTACCCTCCTCCGAGCGAACAGAGCAGTGGATGTATACTACGCCAACTCTGGTGACCAACCTGAAGATGCAGTTGGCCTGCCCAGTGATATGGCTGTACAGGAACGTGAACGAAAAGCCAGATTACGACGTCTCGCTCTTGAGACCGAAGACCACGCTATCGCACTCGCTCGAGCAAAGGAAGTCGCGAGCGTTGAGAGGGAGATATGGAACAACAAGGCAGAGATTGAGGATGCCCGTCGCCGTAGACTGTACAGTGAGGACATCAACGCGGCGCGACAAAAGGCTGATCTGGAAGAGTCGCTTTTCAATGCGGCATTGAAGAGACGCCTTTCAGAGCAGCACAAACTGACACAGTCAAGCCTGGAGCGCACGAAATTGATCGCTGCAGCTGAACTCACAGCTGAAGAGACACGCCAGCAGAAGATGCTCGAGTGGGAGTCTACCATGAACTCGGAGAGGGCAAGCAATGCCCAAGCACTCAGCAGCTTGCGCATCAGCGAACGAGAGGAACTAGAACGAATTGAGAGAGGTGCAGATGACAGGATCAAGAAGAGACTGGAAGCACAAAAGAAGTTGGTGGAAACTCAAGAGAGGCTAGCAAAACGGATAGGAAATGTTCCAGGCGGACCGGATGCCAGGAGGCAGATTGGATTCGTGGAGGAGGTTAACTAACGACTCTGCACCCAAATGGACATGACTGGCAGGTTGGGAGGAGTTGGGCGTTGCTTTGAATATAGGTTTATACCAATAGTCTTGGAGCATTAAGACAAGTCATTAGCTTAACTGTAGATATTTTAAATCAAGTCAGAATTTGAATTAGGGCTCGGTTTCTCAAAGGATTGATTGAGATGACGATGGGCCTGTCTGGTTATACGAGCAGCAGCCATGTCAAAATGAAAGCCCTGACAAGTAACAACCACATTGTGAACAGCCTTGTTCTTGTACGTCATTTATGCAGACTTATGCACATAAGAGGCGCGTCTATCTTGTATGTCGACATCTCGACGCATGTCGTAGACTACTGATAAGGATGAAAGGTAGCTGCTCAATGCAACTTGGTGGTGAAGGTGATTAGAAAGGGAGGTTCCCCTCGAGTCGACAACTTGATCGGCTCAACTTCATTCGACCAAACCAGTGATTTCTCTCAAAAACACAAATCATGGGCGGTGGGCCTGTCACCCCAGCATCAAGGATCTTGTCCAACAAACCTTTCAATTTCCGTTGTGCAACAGTGGATGATTTAGACGACATCACTTGGATTGTCACCAACAGCCTACCTGACGACCCAAGCACTGAATACAGATTCCCATATCGCGACAAGTACCCTGGTGACTTTTGGAAATGGACGAGAGAAGAGTACGCCGAGTATTTTGACCGACCAGACAAGTTTTACGTTATGGTCGTTACAGCACCTGTGGAAGATGAGGGGGAAGAAAGGCAGCAGCCTATATCGGTCGGAGTATGGGATCTTGTCGTTACTAGCGACTTTGCTCCCAGTGGTGGGTATCATCTCGCCTGATTACGATGAATACTGATCCTTCAACTAGACCATGGGTTAAATGAACGACGCGATGCCAACACCAAGCACATGAAGGTTTATACTTGTACTCTCCAACGAGAATTCAAACGCTACTTTGTGCCCATCGGAAGAGAGCAGGTTCCCTTGTGGGCGCTGTACACACATCCCGATTTCCGTCGTCGTGGGGCTGCGAGTATGATATGCGAATGGGGGAGGAAACAAGCAGCAAACAGCAATCGACATTTGGCCTTGTGCGCTACGCCAATGGGAAAGTTGTTGTACCTAGCGTTGGGGTATGAGAGTTTGGGAAAGATTGTGGTTCAGGTAGAGGGTGAGGAGGAGAGTGTTGAGCAGGATGCCATGGTCAAATACAACAAATGATCTTGAAAGGGTATACATTAACAGTCGAGGTTCTATATATTAATGTTCTACTGTCTGAATTTACTGAACAGTCTATTATTGATGCGAGCTTTCTCCACGTCAAGTTTATCAGAAAAGGATAACATGAATGTTGACTCAGTCCACGTACTGCATCTTGTTCAAGTGCGGATGCTGTATTTATTATAGGCCGAGGATAAAGAACAGGTGTTGGAGAGGAGGAAAGAGGAAAGAGACTGACTCGGTCGGAGAGTTTCATTTATATTACTCCGGAAATATAATTTTGTGTCAATGGAGACCTGAAGTAAGGGACTAGAGTTTCGTTGGGTTGCAATCAGGCGTGGTTTATGCATGCTTTAACATCTGTTAACGGCCAAGGTAGTACGAATAAAAAGTTAATTCATGACAACTGATTCATGACAGGGACTTATGTACGGTATTGGTGATAATGAAATGTATATGGTGGTGTATAACCGGGTATAATGATTAGAGACTGATCGAGACCTGACTACTCCGTAAACAAACAAACTTTAACCCCTAAAAGCCGCGCGTCGCTATATTTAGCTCGGACGAGGTCTTGGATAAGTTTGTGTCGTTCTCGTAGTGATGGTTCTTGGAAGAGGTAGATTCGACACATGACCTGGCGCCTATACTCATCCCATCATCCTCTCTATCTTCTCGTCGGATGATGACTTCTGTAGTCATGACAACTTCATCATTACGCGGTGCACGCTGTGGTTGTCCTTCCTCTCCTCCCATAACATAAGCTCTGTAAGATATGTCGCCAGGGGGCTTGTCGTTGTTGTTGTTGCTAATAAAGTTATCCAGGGCGATGCCTGTTCTGTTGCCTGTAGATGTGCCTGCGGTATTACTCCTCGGTCCGGAGCTAGCATCCTTGTTACCGGTCGTCATCTCAACAAGACGGTTAAGGATGGTGAATTCGAGTTTGAGTTTGGTGCTGTAGACAAAGGCTTTGTAGGATGTCTGGTACTGATACTGGTCGGCGTACTCGAGGCCGAGGATGGTAACGTCGAGAAGTATGATGAGGATGTTGACGTAGATAAGATGGTTCATCAATCTTCTGCTTCCTCGCTTGTTGCCCATGGTGCGTTCCAGACGCATAAGCTTGACGGTTTCGGAAATGTAACAAGCCGAGATGATGATCTCTTGGATGAAAAAGATGGACACCTGAATCTTTTCCATGATGGAGTAGGGTTGCTCCCACATGGTGGTGTTTTTGGAAAAGGAGCCATAGATCATGGGGATAACTGTTCCGTGCATGAGGACGCCATTGACGACGATCATGTACAGGACACATCTCAGCCGGAATCTGTTTCTGAGGACAAGATGCAATCTTGACCAGAGCACTAGACTCTGACCCGAGACCATTGCCACCCATCCAAAGGAGATGAATGTAGCAGCAAGATATCCTACCGCATCGGAAGCATAGTACTTTATCAGGAAACCACCACAGTAAACAAAGATGCCCCATGTTGCGATGAGGAATGACCAGAAATATAGACCCGAGTGTCGCTTGAAAGTGCCAAAGATGATGAATGTCAATTCCACGACATTGTAAATTGATATTGAGAGAAAGACTAGGACGATGGTGATGGTCATTTGGGATATGCCATCAAGGCCTGAGCCGAAGCCTAGTTTGGCCATGATTGCAGTCGCAGTCGTTGTCAAAAGGAGTGACTTGGAGAGAACTCGAGGAAAAGAAACAAGAGGAAAGAAGAGTCTTTTTGACAAATCGTTACTAGTAGAACTCTGTCTGCAGTTACCAGTCATACACTAACTAAACATACATGTCTAGCCTTTTGACCGCTACGTAATTCATCTTCATCCCAACCTCGACGCCGACGGTAACAACGGCTGCACTAAGAACAAGACTACGGTACTTTACTTTACTGTACCCGTGCCGCAGGGCCCGAGCGTTGGAATGCCAACGAGTTCAACAAATCGGAACGCCTTCAACTACCTCAGAGCGAGTCAGGTCCACCCTCCCCCTTGGAGACCGATCATTTATCCTTCTCCCCACAAGCGAATTAGATCCCTTTTTAGGGCTGGACAATTGATGACCCAGTACCAAAGAGAATAAAGTTTGGGATGAGGTGGAGAAAGTATCGGCGATCGTAGCGTACATCTGGCTAGGTCCGTCGAAGTGAGGGATCGAGACTGAGGCTTCAGTTTTCGTTTTGTGTGGCTTACATTCAGCATGAATGTGGGATAGATTGCGAGAATGTGATTTGATATCCCTGAGTGCTGTAATCAAAAAGATTTCTTCCATGATGCTTCTTTCACTGGTGGTATTAACACTAACACCGGCACTGGTATTCAGGAACAACAACTCGGTAGATGCCATGCATACCTGACAACTCATTTCAAGACAACATTGTTCATACGAATATTATGACTCTTTTTTTCTTTTCTTTTTCAATTCTGATAATAAATCTGACATTATAAAAAAAAAACCCCAGTAACCGGCACTCGTCTCTTTTCCCCGCCCCTCAGCGTCCGTATTATTGGGATTGCTCTAGACTCGCAACAGGGATTGAACGTTACATAGGGCGAACATGTCGAAGTAATCCTTGCATGTCTCATTTCCATGCGCGGCATGATTCGAGACCGGAAGAAAAACACAAATCTTTGATACAAAGACAGTCAGACAACCTCGAATTGGACTTGAGAGCGATATTGATGTGCAAGGTTTCGTGGCTTTTTTTTTGGTCAGCATCCTTTCAGTGGCGTAGATCGGCGTGATCACTTCCAGAAACTAACAGAAACTGAATCGCTCAGAGGGAAAAAAGTCAAACGAGGTGTGTCTACAACAGAGTATAGTTACAGAGCAGGAATCAATGGTGATAAACGCACATGCTCAACTGGAAACAACGTACCCGGAAATATGACTCTTGTCTACCTTGACATCTTCAACTTAGTTTTCTTTATCTCCTGTAGCTTGACGGAATGATCGATGTGTTTAGTCTAGCCGCAGTAAAGGAATCGCTAGTTTCGACGCCGTCGCGACGATCTACGCTCAGACCTTGGACTTTCAACTGAAGCTGAAAATGCCATCAGCTTAATTGAGCAGGTCCTTGAACCAGGGGAATAGAGTTGAGTGGCTTGTTTGATGGAATGATATTATTTCCTTTATGTAATTATTCCCAGGATTTGGCTCCTGTTAATCCACAGCTGATGCAGATCCGGGGTCGGTTCCTTATTGTTGGGTTCAAAGTGGAATGCACATGAGCACTTTCATCTGCGTGTCTCTTGGGGGGGAAACAAGGGTTCTGATCACTCTGTCTTGTTGATCTTTTGTTCGTGCTCTGTAGACTGGATGAATGTGGATTGTCGATCAGGGGAGTCTTTGTTCGACCTATTGTGCGAATACACAATGGATCATTGAATGATGCTGTTCTAGTTGATGGGCTCTGTTCTTGTTTCTGTAACATGTTAGTTACAGAATCTCTATGAATCCTCTTCAACAAGATGATTGGGAATATAAACAACCAGAGTAATCCATAGAATACGATATTTGAACAATAAAGAAGAACACCAAAGAAATGGCTTTAAAACCAGGCAAAATTCCCTCAAAATTCATCATCAACCAACTCTCGATACAGTAGTATTCAGACAACAAATACCTTGAGACAACTATCATCAAAACTCTCAACACAGTATTCAGACAGTACCTCGAGGTAACCACCATCAACCAACCCCAACAGCAACTTCTACCCGTCAAAATGTCTTCCCTCTCCTGGAACGGACTCACATTTGGTGTAGAACTCGAATTCATGGCTTGCCCTCCTGAACGAGCCTACTGGAAGTTATGGACTCCATCAGCATCAGCACGCGCCAACGTTGCCAAGCTACTCTCCCAGCACACTTCTCTCCCGATTGCCTGTGAGTGCGACCACGACCCTGAGGACTTTTGTGCCGTTTGTGCTGACATTCCCGACAAGAACAAGGTAGGCCGCACATGCATCATCAACTACCCCGAAACAACTAATGAGTCTATGATCATCAATGCATGCTTTCTTTTCAAGTACGAGTTTCTTGAGTGCGTCAGGGGAATCAACGCAGAGCGCTGCTGGCCCGGCGTAGAGATGTGCACCCCTATTCTTGGTCAAGCTGAGTTAGCTTCTGGTCTTCCCACCATCAAGGCTGTCCTTTCGGGCATTCGTCAGACGGGTGCTCAGATCACCGCAGACGACTCTTGCGGAATGCATGTCCATGTGGGTGTCGAGCAAGGCATGACAGTCTATCTCGCAAAGAAAATCGCGACGCTCGTCGTTCTTCTCGAGAATACTCTCATTCTTCGCTTTGTTGCTCCTCACCGATGGGTAAGTACCTATGCTAGACCCATCTGCGACGACTCACAGGCTGCGACAAAGGAAGCTTCGATCGATGCCGCTGACATGGAGGCTTTCGAGAAACACATGCCCCCGCAGTTGAGCATGCGCCCGAGCAAGTGGAACAACAATGATCCCAAAAAGTACTACAGGATGCTCCATACCATCTGGTCCTGCAAAGACCTGGACGCTCTCTCGAAGCAGCTTCGAAAGAACGGCATCAGCCGCTGCGGTCTTGCAATCTCGTTGCGCAATCAGGAAGGCCGTCCCATGAAGCTTTTCACTCGAAACAGATTCGAAGGGACACCCTCAACTGTCGAGTTCCGCTACTCGCAGATGACCTTTGACCATGTGCTTCTCCGCAACTGGGTTGAAGTTGTGGCACGCATCGTAGATCTTGCGCGAGCCGAAGACGCCGAGTTCAAGAAGATCGCCGGGGAGATTATCGATCTGAACTATGAGGCCTGTCAGCAACGTACCGCTGCTTGGAAGCTTTTGCTGAAGCGCGTGTTCAAGCTGGAGCATCGTATTCCTGACTGGGAAGTCCAGCTGGAAAAGTTTGTGCAAGGCGAGTCCATTTCTCTCCTCAACTACAAACTTCTTCTCCGGCCGGAGGAGTAGTTGGAGTTGGAGTGGGAGTGGGAGGAGGGTGGGTTCAGGTAAGTAAAGGTAAACAAAGGTAAATACGGGGGCGTTTTGTTGTTTTTGGCTGACAGCTGGCTGTTGGTCTGGACTTGGAGTTTAGTAAGGTAAGTTTATGACAGTAAAAGTAGAGGTATCAAGTGATATCAAGACAATAGACTGTATAGTATCTCATCAAGATTTGTATTTGTGGAATTCTCTCGTGACAATAAAGCTTCATTTTCTGTTTAATTGCTTATTATTCATGTAATCATTCCTATTCAGTCATTCATTCATGTGGTGATTGCTGAGGTTGCTTTTCTATTGTGTGCCAGCTGTTGCCAGCTGGTGAATCGACTACCATACCGACCACTTCCAATATCTTTCTGCCTGTCAGAGAAACTCCAGCTTTATTTTTCTTTGATCCCGTTTACTCTTGAAGTAGAAACTATCCCCTCTCATCCCTCCATCTGTCGAGCGATCCTGTACCAAACACAAGATAATCCATTCATCCCTATCTTCTATACTAGCGGGTATCACACGACTTTACCTATGCTGTAAACATAGAATTTCACAAACAAAATGGACAACATCGGAGAGAATACCGCCAATATCGAAGGGCGCACCAACATCGAAGTGAGCGTCAACACTGAAGGGAGCACCAACAATATCGAGGAGAACAACAACAGCATCGAACAAAACAACAACGTCGAACAAAATAACGGCATCCGAGACAACAGCCGCATCGATAGGAGCCGCCCCTTGGAAGATCAGTATGTGAGTACGTATATGCC
>JAAVUE010000238.1:0-19350 GCA_014898975.1 Fusarium nodosum | reverse complement strand
GATTTGTTCGTTACGCAACGGCGCCGAAATACACCAACACTCGAGGCCAAACATTCCTTCGCACATGATGAGTATGCTGTATGTTGATGATGATGATTCTCTGAAGGTTAAGATATGAGACGGAAGCTGATGTCGTACAGTCAGCATTGGTGCGGAGAAGAATATCTGGTATGTCCAACGAGATGTCCAGCCTCACAGCCCGTCAGCGCCGATTGGCACCAATCCGACATGGCTAGACCAGCTGAAAACTTCATCCTTCGTCAATGGCAGTTTCTCTTGTTGTCAAGCGGATACTTTCGACATCATCTTAAATGGAAATATGGATTGATAAGGTTTCGCACTTTGTGAAACAGAGAATCCCAATTGCACCCAAATATAAGACATTATGTCCGCATATTATTTTATGATAGATGCTGATATTACTTTTGTGATATCTGTGTACCTGTTCACCAGTTCGTGGGTTGGGTATTGTATGTCGTCATGTCATGTCATTAGTGTAGGGTAGTTAATTGTCATCGAAAGTACAGAGTCCGATGTGGCACAAGATTGAGACCACATCCTGTAGGATCAATTATTGAGGCTTGGTGGCTTACGCGTCAGGTTGACGTTTAGATGTGGTGATATGATTCTTGCGGGCATTACAGGTGTGGTTGAAGCATGGCGTGACAGTGCCTTGACGCGCTCAAGCAACCATGATCGCATCACACTCACCATGAATTGAAACAATGCTTGCTCTGTGAATAGAGTTCGTTGTAGGGCTGATTTGGTGGATAGAATTCGCTTGGCAAATCGCTAATTTTCATCTTGACAATCTGTTCTCCACTGAATTATTTTGTCGATGCAGACTTGGCGTTGCGACTCTAGAATGGAGGAGAGAGAAAGTTGGTCACACAAGTTGTTGAGAGTGACTTCATGCACTGTCATAGAGTTTCTCCGCTTTTGGTACTGCTGTGCCACGTCTGGCCTTTTTGACAAAACCTTGGCAGGGTCAGTCTAGTCTAGACTCTAAGTTAGATACTCCGACTCCGTACTGTGTTCATTTGCACTTGGATGGAAATCAGGAATATTAAACCAGACATGTTTGAACACTAGCCCCACGTGCAAATGCAGGGCTAACCGATTCACAAAGTTGCTGATCTTAAGGTGCTGATCAGGTTTATGCCTTCAACAAAATATTAGAGATCAGTCAGTGCCGTTGTTCCTTACCTCGCTAAACCAGGGTACCTAAATTTAAAATGGCAGCCCTGAGTCTCTGACTGCCGGTTGCAGTTATAGCAGTCTTGGTGGGGGGTTTTGTCAAGTGTGGCGCAGCTGACCAGCAAAAGACTGAGCATTGACCATGGAAGACAATTTGAACTGGGAGCTGCTCGGCGACTGGAACCTAGACCTGGACTAGAACAATTTGGCGAGTCTGAGCCTGGTATTCAGGCTCCATGGTAGCTGCATGGGTCCTTAGGCCCCCCACCTCTCCCTCCCCTTAAAAAAAAAGTTAATGAATGAATCGTGATTAGGGGGACTTGTATCCAACTCTACTGTAACGCTTCCTATCTCTTCAATTCTTCGTTTTATCCTTTCTATCCGCTCTTTTGCCGTTCGCTTTCTTTTTCTTATTGTCGTTCTCCGCATTTTTCGTTCCCTCGACTCCTCGTCATTGTCACTGTTACTGTCTGTCTGCCTGACACTCCAATCCAAGCCGATTCCGACGAAGCCAGCTCGTGGCTCAACGAAACAGAGACACGTCCTCTTTCTTTCCCTCCATGTGAGGTGAGGTCCCCGAGTCTCATCTACCTCAACCGCGACGTCGCAAATCTTGCCCCGCCGAAGCGGTCAATCGACGTCAAGATGCGCATCTCCAACATGCGTCTGCCCAACAGCATGCGCAACCTGAGTGTGCGCTTGTCTCAAGTCCGAATCCCCCATCCTCACCCGAGGCGCATCATGCTCTATGTAATGATCACCGCCATGATGGTCGGCATGATCGTCATCTTCACCATGAGCGATAGTCTCTTCGGTCCCAAAAACACCGGCTTCGATCCTCTACTCTCGCGAACCAACGATTACCGCCTCCTCACCAGTCGACGTAATAACTTGGGGTTCTACAACACCATCAACGTCAAGAAGACAGGTCAAAAGATTATGAATCCGACCCTTCTTGAACTGCCAAAGGGTAGTAAGCACGACTTCCTCGTCATTGCTCGCGCTCCCCACGTCGACCAAGATATCAAGGGCAAAAAGTATAGACGCGCCCAGCAAGTCGCCACTTTTGTTAGCCTCACCTGGGATGCGTTCGGCCGGCCCGAGCTCACTGCGGACAACGATTGGCACAAGATGCTTGTTGAGGACTTCACAGAAGCCCAAGGCCCCGAGCACCACTGCAAGCGACAGCCCGACATGGATAAATACATTGGTCCTGAGGACATGAAGCTCTTCTGGAGGAAGAATGGCACTCCCATGCTTATCTTTACCCACCAGGTCAATGACGAAAACCTCTGCGAGGGTATGTACATTGTCGATGCCCGTGCTGCTGTCCCCGAGCTTGTCAAGCAAATGGGCAAGCATGCAAAAGAACTCCCAGCCATCGAATTCGACAAGCCTATCCTTCTCCGACGCCAGCCCCCCGAGGGCGAAGAATCAGATGCTCGATACCAACGCGAGAAGAATTGGGCCCCTGTCTACAATCCTTTTAGCGATGACGACGATGAGATGATGTTCATGGTCGAGCCCAGCCAACTGTATCGCTTTAACTCTACCGAAGAGCCTGTTCACAACATGGAAGCCGAAGCCGAGTCCGCTGTCGACGAGCCCTTCCCCCCCGATCACGAGGGCAAGACGTGGCACTCGGCCACCCAGACCTGCATGAACGACGTTATGCTCACCGACAAGCGAGTCCACCAATCGACGCCAATGCTGAGCTTGACCCTTTGCAATCGCGGGGCTTGTGAGCCTGCGGCAAACAACACGGTCATTATGGGCATGGTGCAGATGCGCTACGACCCCCCTCAATACACAAACACGTGGTACGACCACCGAATCGTTGTCTACTCGCCCATTGCGCCCTATCATATGATGAGCGTCAGCAAGAAGCTCACATATCACGGCGAGACCAACAGCAAGTACATCTGGACTGGAAGCATGGTGTACCACGGTGACCAGCCAGCGCAGCGTAGCCACGGCTTCCTTGACGACGAGATTCTGCTGAGCTTCGGCATCGGCGACTCAGCTCCGGGTTGGCTGGACATCAAGGCGGAGGAGCTAGTGATTGATCACTATTTCTGCCAGGGTGCAACGTCGGGGTATAGGGACAGCATCAAGCAGCATTCATCATGACGAGACACGAACAATGTAATTGGTAATAGAGTGGCATTTTAATTTTGCACGGAGTGTATTACATACAGGCATAGATAGCACGTTTACATAGATACAAAGAGAAGAAATCAAGTGTATACTCAAATGGATAGGGTACCTTGGGATTTGGAGTTTGGGGCATGTTAGACAGAGGCAGGTAGCCATCTCGAGAATTGACTGATTCCGACTACAATCGCTGATGTGACCCCTGAGGTGGCTGTGAAACGACGGAGAGGACCCTTGCTTCACTCTCAGGTAAGAATTAATTTCCAGATGATTCTTGGCAAGGATTCGAAAGCACTTCTCTTGCGGAGAGGGTCAATTCCGAGGGTCCCAGAGACGTGATTACNNGATAAGAGATAAGAGATAAGAGACAGTTAAGTAGTTTGCTGAGCCAAGCAAGGACTTAACACTGCTCACGAACGAAAACATCTGCTACTTGTTGCGCAGAATGTTGGTAATTCTGGTATATTGTGTACTGATAAAGTCGATCATTTGTCTCGATTCTATCTTTTGTCATCGCACCGCCCACCATGAGTCAATGGAGTAGGGGTTCGGATCCTTTGCTGTTAGGCACATCTCCATAATAAGCATCGCTTAGATATGAATATTGCTAAAAAGCGTGATGGAGGACACATTCCCATCAAACGTTTTGTCGAAAACGTCTAGAGAAACCTGTAGTAGTCGGTATTATTGGCACTTTTGCATGGACCTTTCTCGTATCGAGGATATTGAACATGATGACGACTCAAGTGTGGCGCAATGTGAGGGAGCTACTTGGCATAGCGCCATAGCCTAATCGCAGAGTAATCTGACATTGGGTACGGAGGAGTAGTTCATCCTTCTGCTCCGCATCCTCAACCTCACGCCTCCCACGAAGCGTGTGTCTACGAAATCTGGAGACGCAAACATGGTTAACCGCGGCGGAAGAAGTAAAGCTTGTATAACCTGCAAGCGAAGGCGTGTCAAATGCGGTACTTATGCAAAAAGCACCCTACTATATCGGGACATGTTCCGACTAACGCTTTTTATCATAGATAATGGCAAGCCACATTGCCAACGATGCGAAAAGGCAGGTTTGAGTTGTGAGGGATATATCACATACGAGGAATTTGTCGATGAGACAAAACGTTTCCCTGCAGGCAAGCCTAACAACAAGGCGAAATCTGAGGAGCCTCAATTGCAGCTGGCTCATAAACAGCAACAAGTTTGTCGTCCGTTCCGGCCACTCATCAACGAAAATGACATAATTCACGCTCATCTCCTCTCCAAAATCGATGGAGTCTTACCATTAATGACCAACCTCGAATCACTCCCCTCTTCCACTTCAACGCGTCCTCTTGCTATACGAGCTCTGGCAGCGGTGTACTTTGGTAAAACTAACTCTGACAAACGCATCTTTGACTTGGGGACAAGAGAGTACGTCAAGGCTTTGAAGAAAGTGCAAACAGATTTGTCCAGTTCAACAGCTGTCCTGGAGTGGGATACGTTGGTGAGCGTGCTTTGCCTGTGTATGTTTGAGACTATTGCTTTTACGGAGAAGAATGGTTGGCTAAGACACTATGAGGGAATATCTCAGCTGGTATAAGGCCTTGAAATCTTTACGTTCGAGCTCCACTGACCATGGTTACATGCAGGTTAAGCTGAGGGGTCCGTGGAGGCATCGATCACCTCTTGACAGAGAGCTTTTACGTCAGTGTCGCTTCGAGATTGTAGGTCTCACCCGCTGTCTGATCAAACCGTAACTAACTTGGAAAGATTGTCTGCGCACTGCTGAAGCGTTGTCATTGCTACCTTGCACAGCCTGATTGGCAGACCATCCCGTGGCCAGCAGATGTGCCAAAGACGTCGAGTGACTCTCTCCACGATATATTCGCCCGTGTTCCAGGTCAACTTCATGACATAGACCTCGTGGAAAGAGGCGAAGTCGATGACGACTTTGCGGACTGCCTGCTTCAGCGTGTCGAGATGACCCTGTCAGATCTTGAAGATTGGGGACAGCTTTACCATCATCCCCGTCCTCTGTCAGGTTCGGTACTAAACAGTGGTGAGGTTGAACACACTGTCAAAGACAAAGCACTACTTGCGCTACAGAGAGCTATTGTCCTTTGCATGTCAGACCTTTGTATGCGTCTCAGAATCCCCCTGGTAGCTGAGATACCAGTTGCTTTTGAGAACCAACAAGCAATTAGAACGGCTATTGCGATTGAGATATGCCAGCTGGCAATCTCATGCCTCGGCGAAGGGTCCACAGAAGCAGAGCCGCTGCTATTCATTTTTCCTCTCCAGATCGCGAGTATGAACTTGCCGGGAGGAAGTGCCGAGGAGAAAATGGCAGAAGAGGTTATGAATGATGTTATTGCTGGGACGCATGGGTTTGAGATTGGACGAAGGCGAGAACTGAGGCCGTCAAGGCTAGATTACTCTTGATTTACTGTGTCTATGAAATCTAAGTGAAATACCTGAAACTCGTTGAAAGCAAAAAGAATAATTTACACGAAAGGGATCTTAGAGGACTCGAACCATGAGCCATTCCAGCTTTGCTACCTTCTTCTCATCCTTCTCTTCTCTCTTCCCCGACTTCTTCTGCGATTTGGCCATGGCTTTTTCATGCTTCTCCAATAACCTCGCTCGGTCCTTTTCCAGTTCCTCCAGGTCTTTCCTTCGCCGCTTCTCAATCTCACGAACCTTCTTGTCGCTTGCACCTTGCAGCTTCTCATCCGCCTTGGCATTTATTTGCACCATCTTATCCTCTAATCCCACAATCTTAGCCTCATTCTCAATCCGACTCTCTGTGTCCGAGTCGTATCGCTCTTCTATAGATTCGATCGGGTAGTTGTATTTCTCAGCCGCCTTTTCGCGCTTATGATGTCGCTTGTCCGCCTTCTTCTGTTTCTTCTCCTCTTTCTTGGCCTGCTTCATCGTGGCTTGCTTTGCACTCACGCGATCTATCACGTTACTGTGTGTGACTGGACGTTCAACATCGAAAGACAAGACTTCAACGCAATGACTGATCTCCTGGAGTCTTTGCAATGGCTCAATGCTTTTGGGTGTGGCCTTAAGCCGTCGCATAACTTCTTCATCTTTCACGATTTCCATCTTCAACCCTTTGGGAGCAAAGATGTCACGGTTTACCCGTTCAAGGACCTTCTTAGGTCTAATGTATGCTGTCGCGGCTGTGGCAGCACCTGCAGCTAGACCGAGGCCCAATGAAACTCCCTGACAAACAGGATCAGGGGCGAAACCTAGGCCATCGCCGGCAATTTGCATGGCTTTGAAAGGCGCGGGCTCAGCAAGAGCAATATTGACAGCGTCAACAATAGCCATGAACTCAGGTGAAGAGATTCCGTACGAGGCAAGAACAGGAGGGTATGCTCTGATGAAAGGGGGAGTAGCCTCTAAACCACCTCCAATTGAGGATGAAGGGAGAACGATAAGCCGGGAGGAAGCTGTGGTCTGTTGCGAGATGTAGGAAATGGAATCGTGTTCCTGGTAAGACGGGGGAGGCTGTTGGTGGTAATAGTTGTTCTCATACTGTAGTTCTGGTACAGCTGATGGTTGCTGCTGAAATCCTTTCTGATCGGGATACATGTTTCTTAAATGGGATCAAACTCTTGGGAGTATCGAATGGTAATGAAGGACGAGGAATAAAACCTGGAAGGGATGGCGACTGGCCTTTTATCTGAGGGAGAAGAATCCCTAATGAATAACTGTCTATCAACACTTACAGCAACTGACATGAGGTTATACCCAATTAGGTCCATTGCTCGAGATGGAGCCCATTCAGGTCAGTGTCACTAAACTCAGACGCTAAACCACAAAAGGTTGATTGTGCGAGCAGTGCTGCGCCGTCTTACAGCCGATCGCTGACAACAGTGGCATTGATCGTCGGCTTTGACCATCCCAAAAGTAGCTGATTGCTCGACAGTACTGCTTGTCATCCGAGTATCTGATTCTCGACATCAATTGGGTTGAACGGGGTTGGAGAACCCGATATTCTCACGAGGCCAATGAAGGTTGCACACAAAAAAGGCGACTCAAACGGTATCAAGCCCAAGATCAGAGTTAAGAGAGGAAGCGTTTCGTTGGACCCATCTAGATACCTGTACAGAGAAGGGTCGACTCTTATCCCTGCAATTTCCTAATGGTAGCAGGAAGTTCATCCATTCCTTCCAAGAAGGCCCCGAACTCGCCTTTGACCTTTTCCATATCCTCATCCACATCGTCGGTCCAACGATGGATATAAATCGTCTTCATACCTACATCCTGTGCTCCCCTCAAATCGTATGCATGCGCTGCAACTAGAACGACCTCCTCAGGCTGGAGTTTGACAAGCCGTAAAGCCTTGTTGTACGCCTCGGAGTCTGGTTTGTATGTGCCCAGTAACTGGCTCGAGAAGAGCATGTTGAAGTTCAGCCCAGCAAAGCGGGTGAGGTCGAGCTGCAGACGTGTAGTCCCGTTGGCGTGCACAAACACCTCGAGGCCGAGGTCATTGCGAATTGACTCAATCGCTTGTCGAACCTCTGGCCAAGCTGGTTGTGAATGCCAGGCATTAATGAGCTGCTTCTTGATCTCTGGACTGAAGTGCGGCTTGTAGTCTGGGTTGTCCTCAAGAATATTCTCCAAGACACGAATTAGCGTGTCGTCAATATCCTCGGGTTCGAGTTGCTGAGCGAGACGCTCGCTATTAGCAATGAAGTATTTACTTCGCCAATCGAGAGCTAGCTCTGAGGCTTTGAATTTAGGAATATCGGCGGGTAATGCATTCACTACACTGCTGTGCCAGTCAAGGCAAGTGCCCATAAAGTCAAAGAAGACTGCCTTGATTTTCGCTGGGTTTGAAGACATGGTAGGTGTTGAAAGTTGAAAGTAAATCAATATGGGAAACCGGTTTCGTATCCGCTCAGAGTATTTAAATGCTGACAATACAATGATGTGATTACCAATTGTGCAGTGATGTCGCGTTCTAGTCTAATCTGGTAGGCGACTGGATTCGGATGTGATTGGCTGTATAGAATACCACCTTTCGGTATGTGGCATATGATGGACAGTAGATTCGACGGGAGTATCATTGAACAAATATCAACAAATTAGGCTGTGAAAGAATAGACTTTCAAGCCCAGACGACCGATAGGCATACGGATATAAGACAATGCTATAAATGTGATTCAAACCCCCCAACTAGACTTTAGAAGCAGTTGAGTAAGTAAGATGAGGGTATTGCAACAATGCTATCAAATCAGTGAAGTGGTATAAGTACAAATAAAATTAGAGCATGGGTATCTCAGATCATCATGAATCGTAGAAAGAACATTCTCAAACCATCAACCAGGCGATCGCTGCCAGCGATCCTCCCACCGCCACCACAAAAGACTCCGAGCTTCCAGAAAGGCTGAACACACCACTGCTCTCTTCCTCCGACATGTAGGTCAATGTATTCGGTGTAGCGGGATAGTAATCCTTGTTGTACGTCGAGTTCAGCATGACCTTGCCTACTGCGTCGCCAGATTCAAGTCGAATGTACGTTTCCACCTCGTTCTTCTCCAACATGTCCTCTGTCACGACAATTTCTCGCGCGCCGCGGATCCAATCGCCGTATCCACCATAGCCAGAGTGCTGTCCGTAACAGAGATGGATGCCGTTGCCTTCGATATCCATTCCATCGAGTTTTGTGTCCCAACGGTAGCACCAGGTGTTTCCGTGGTCGTGACCATAGAACAGCCCGATAATTCCGGGGATAGTGACTAGGGCTTCCATGAAAGGAACGTCTTGGCCACCGTATGGGCAGTCGTAGGTTGGTGTACCGTCCGCGCACCATCCGTATCCCTGTTGAGGGACTGGGGGGTCATCATTGATACCGACCTGGTAGTTCTTTCGAATACCAAGCTCTGTCTGAAGCGCAACTGTGGCATTGGGGGGCACGTGGACAAAAGCAAGTGAAGGGATGGTTTTGTTGTGTTTGCTGGTCAGCTCGGTACTGGTCTCATTGAACCAGTCTACCACGCTCTGATCGACCCAGTTCTCTTGCCAGCTGCCCTGATAATAGTTTCCACCGCGGCTATCAAAGAACCACAGAATAAGCTGCGGGCTGCAGTCGGATGTGTCGGAGCAGTCGGAGGGGTAAACAGGAAGGTAGTAATTGGTGGTACCCGATTTCGTCTCGTTGACCATTTTCTGAGTGCGTGCTCCTGGCCACATGTGCTCGCGTACAAGAATATCATCGCCATTGATGTTGTAGTTGTGGTCATGGTTGCCATATGTAGACGCCCAAGTGAGACTACGGTTGACCATAGGCTCAACAATCATGTCGATATAGTGCGTGCTATTGTGTTTCCATGTCGAGTCACCATTAATGAGATCGCCATTGAGGACTACCAGATCTGGTGTGTCGTAGTCAAGCACTTTGTTGAGTACCTCGACTGAATTGCGATCCTGCTCTGGACCTGTCGTGGATTCGTCTATTATGGAGTGTCAATTGCATGTTTTTGGTAATGAATAGTAGCGAGACTCACATTGTCCGAAATGCATATCAGAAAAGATGGCAATCTGAAATTTACCATCTTTATCGAACTGTAGCGGGTCGAGCTTGGAGTTGTCAACATCAGCGCCGTGAACAAGCGCTACGATAGAAGCTATCGTGATGATCTGCCGTCTCATTGTGATTCAATTGGTGGAGTCGACAGCGAAATTCGTTCAAAGATGGATAGTCACGATGATCCTTCTGGGCATTCTGTTGTTTGACATCATGGCCGATGGATCATTTAAGACTGTGTCGAGAGGAGCATCGATGCGTCATCTCTCGAAAGTTTGGAATAAAAGCAATATTTCACGATACCCAGACAAGTTAGGCCTGAAGCAAGGGGAATAAACTAAATTGGGGCATTTGCGACATGGATAGCAAATTTCGTATACGTGGTCGACAGTAAGTGCCGACGACAACTTTGTGGCGTCTGCTCTTTTTTTTTTACTCCGAATCTACAGCGATCGATTGAACGTTAGCAAGTTATTAGCCTGGTAGAAAACAGGATACGGAACAAGCGGGAGTGGCTCTGGTGCATGTTTGAACTTTGAATGCCTTGGATGAGACGTTGCTAGCGATTTAGCGAGTCTCATAAACCACGACCTTTTCTGACAAATGATCGGTAGCGATTGAGCTGGTCGTTCTGTTTACTTGGCAGGGTTGTTCTAACCACGATCCATCTTTGTCCTTGGAGCTATTGGAGGATAATCCGATCGATTTCGGTTCCGGATCCGAGATGTGGGAGAAAGCTGAGAACGGCCCGAGCACAAGGAGTCGTCATTCCGAGAGACTAATGCCTCGTAGCGCCAACTCTAAGGACGCAATGATGCCTAATAACCTTGGTCTGATCATTAATCTCTGCTCAAGTGCCGCGTAATTGACAGCGTCAACAACATCTAAGCTGTAATGCATACGTAGATGCTCGTATGACTCCTTTCTTAGCGAGACTTCAAAGTACAAGTCTGTTCGTTCAGAGGAGACTGGAGCCCAATCTAGTAAGCCAACACGCGACCAGTTCCCGTTGTGGGCGGCAGATCTAACTCGCAACAGACAGACCCACGCCTTAGAAATAGCTTGGTTTGATCCTGATTTGCAAAGGAATGCATGCAGTTAGTCTACATGGTAGTATTTATCCCATTCGCAGCTCTTCTCACGTGAGAAAACCCCCAGTAGTTCATTGACGTTTAACCCTAGCATGGTATCTGCTTTCTTCAACAATGCTACCGGCCTGCCACTTCGAAGCAAGCGTCATAGAATCCTTGCAGTATTCTATGAAGATGCGCCAAGACTGACAGGGTATCGCTTACTTGCTATAGGGTTGCAATATGAGATTAATCGGCCTACGCGACGCCTTCAATTGAGAGTATGTGGTTCGGGACTGCCAACCTGGCCATTAATTACACGCCTCATGTTGGTGCCCCTGACGGTATTGAACTTCAGCCAGACGGTAACCTCTTGTATTTATCAGAAACCGACTAAGACTCTGTGTCGACAATTCAGCCAGAACCGTTCGTCTCAATGGGCACATGAGGATGATGATGCCACTCACGACCTTCCGCGACATCGACATCAGCATCACAACGGGAGCGATAAACCCTTTGTGGCATTGGACATGCTATGGAGAGCGATGATATGACGAATGAGAAGCTGTCAGCGTTGTGAAACGTTGGCATCAAGAACTATAATTTGTCGTTGCGCCCGTTCGACCAAGTGAAGGAAGTTAAAGTTCCTGATTGAGACAGGAACTCAAGTTTGAAGTACCTGACCAGAAGGATGATGTATAAAAAGATTCATATTTCGTGTTTCTATATACCTGTCAATCTAATCAATTTATCTAGGAAGGTGTCCGTCGCAGGCCTCAAATATACAGGCCCAGGATCCATACGAAATGAAAAGTCGCTTTTCCCCAACTTATCCTATTATCTGTTCTCTGAAAGAAACCCTACCTTCGCCTTACCAACAAGTCATACTTAATCATCTTCAGATCGCCTTCTCTCAACTGATCCTCGCAACATTTCCACATCTTCTTCATCAGTCGACTCTCCTCTGGACGCTATCTCATCTTGCGGAGCTTCATGAGTATGCAGTTTCATGTTGACGAACATCAACCACAGTCCCAAGTCATACATGATTCGTAGTATACCGCCTACGACAAAGGCAATCCAAAATTTCCCGCTCTCGGCAAGTCCTCCAGTGAGCGATGGACCGGTGGCCATGGCCAGTGTTCTCAGTGTCGACGTGATACCCATCACGGCAGTGCGCTCTTCAGGCTTAACCACAGCGGCAATGAAAGCTGCTCTTGGTGCTTGGTCCATGTTATTTAGACCCATACGGATCCAGAGGAGTATAACTGTGATGACAATTCCGCTCGGAAAGGGGAAGAAGAGAACGGAAACTGAAGATGGCAGGTGAGTGAAGACCATGGTGTTGACGAGGCCAAGATGACGAGCCAAGGGGCCCGCAAAGACTGTCGAAATCGTGGCCAAGACCTGTGCGGTGGAAAAGATATCTCCTAGTCTAGCTTTGGACAAGGAAAACTTGGAATCCAAGAAATATGTTGTCAGAGACTCTGACACCATGCCATCGGCCAGAGAGTCAACTGTAAGCAGGAACCACAAACGATACATGACAGATCGGGTATCTGAGGAAACGCCCGAAAAACGACTGGTGGGCTTTTGGGGGTTTGACGCGATAGATGTCCTTGTGCTTGTGTCTTCGTCTTCATCAGATGACTCCCGAAGAAGTCCTTCAGCCAACTCATCTGACGCTTCTGAAGCATCTTCATGATGGGCCGCCTCGGTCTTGCTACTTACAAGCAACGCGAACAAGACGTTCAGTCCACCCATTAATACATACACCCAGAAAGTGGCATGGTACGCTGCTACAAGATTCCATCCCTCCCGGTTCGCGAGCTTCTCGACAAATCGCCCTGCCAATGCTGTGCCTGCCGCGGCACCGAGACTGGAACTAGTAATGTACCAAGCCAAGACATCCGCTCGAGTCTTGGGGTTTGTGATGTGAGATAGCATGGACTCTTCAATGGCTCGGAACGGTCCGAAATCGCTACCGCTAGCACTGATAACACCAACGATAGCAGCCAGTAGAAGAATCCAAAAATTCTCAAAGTAGGAGAATATCAAGCCTGACAGGGCCATCAAGGCTCCGCCTGCAACAAGAACTCTTCGCCGGCCAAGTCCATCGGCCATGAGAGTAACAACCAAGCCGAGAAAGACATCACCTAGGAGTGTCAAGCTCATGAACAGTCCTATGCGAAAATCGGAGAAACCCAGTTCGGAGAAAAATTGGGCTATCGTAAGCGTAACGGCTTTAAAGGCGAACATGCGACATGTTCGTGAGAGGATGAGAAGCCATGCATCTTTGCCTGCTCCATACACAGCTGAGATGCCAGACTCATGATAAAGCCAGCCAACCGTTTTGGTGGCAGACGTTCTTTGAGTCGCCATCAAGGTGAGTTATTAAGGATGGAGAGAAAAAGAACAAGATTGAGAAAATGAAAATATGAATTGATCGCATGGTCGATTACCATATCTAATAATTGCCTAGCTAGTCTGCGGGGTGCGCCGATCGGAGTTATCGGCCCCGTGGTCGGCAGAGACTTCACCGAGTTACCGCATTAAGTGTAATGGTGGTAGCGACTTGCTAGTTAAGATGCTGGGTAGGTTGGGTAGTGAGTCAGAAGGATTAACCTAGAGTGTTTTCTGGAGTTCAGTTTTAAAGCCGAGTCTCGGTGTACCCAAAAGAGGCTGAATGATGGTATCAATATTACAACTTGTAAACATTATTGTTACTAATTAACTATGTAGAGCAGTTATTGAGTTGCCGAGTTGATAAGAAAGAAAAACCACGTCAATGGAGGCTATCGTTGTGCAATTGCAGAAAGGTAGGATGAATCAATCATGAGAGAATGAGCGGTTATAACAGAGATGCCTCTGTTCAACCTGAGTATTCTCTTGCCAAATTGTGGCATCAAGATCTAACTTAGTACCTTATCCCCGAATAGCTCAGCTGGNNGTTCGATCCAGGTTTCGGGGATCCATTCTTTTTGCATTTCTCACTGCTTCTTTTTGTCCAACATTTATACTCAAATTTCACTTGTTGTTGATATCACTATTGCTTGGCTTAAGTCACAGTATTTTTTATTAGATACATCTATTGACAAATGATTGGCTCAATAATAACAAGAACATATTTAAACTTTGCACCTTGTGAAACCCCCGCATTCCAATTCATGTCTACCATCATCAAAATAAACAAAATAATATGCCGACTTCCAAACACTATTTACCCCCATGGTACCATCGTCTGGCTCCTCATTTTAAGAGTGGAGGAGTGGTTCTTCCATGGACATTCGATGAAGATATCTCGGATCTCGACGAGTCGGGCCAAGATGAGACCAGCCCTTACGATGGCCCTGACGCTACGTCCTTTCACCAATTGAGAGAGATGCGAGAGCAGCGGAAGCAAGAATTACAGCGACGAAAAGACTTCATCCAAAAACAAAAAGAGAAATATCGGGAAGATGAGATGGAAAAAGTGAGAGAAGTCCAGATGGCTTACGAAACCCTCGAGTCTTCTATGCCTACAGGAAACAACTTGCCTATCCTGGGTTCTCTAGACACTACGTTTGAACTTTACTCGGTCGACTACTTCAACCACTTGTACGACCCTACTCCTTCTGGTAGCCACAAGAAATATTTGAGATTTCAGCATGTCGAAGGGCAAGTGCAAGGATCAGGGAATGACCTTCTCCTTGAGGGCATCTTATGGCTTAACCCTGATGTTGAGACCGAACTTGCTCCATTCTACCCACCCGCCCAGTCGGGTCTACAGCATTACAGGCTTGATACCGCTGATGGAAGATTCTCGCTAATACTGCAATTTATTGATAACGACTACTTAACTCTTCGAGTCAGTCGAAACCTCGTCTTCATGAACAAACCACACGAAGCGATAGGGCCCGAGACGTTCGTATTTGCCGGAGTTCGAAATGACTGGGGAAAGCAGCTGCAAGCGTTTGCAAAGATGGCTTCTCAGGGACGAGAGGATAATTTCTTTCACAGTACGTCAGATTAGGACAAGGTTGCGGAATATTCTGGCGTCGAGTCCCAATTCATGCCGAGTTTGATCTGTCGTATCACATAACTGGTAGACGCATAAGGTTGTCAACGTACTTGGTCGTTGTTTTCTTGTTCTCTCTTGTCCGAATCTTTAATCGAACAAAGCTGGAGGAAGATGTTCCTGATGGCTTGGTGAACATCATCATTGACTGCTTTTTGGCAGATGCTCAAAGCCACCAAAAAGTCATTTATACTAAGAGACCAATTGTATGCAACTATTGCACGCAGTAAGAGAGTTCATTCCATGCATAGGGACATGATTGTTTCAATTCTGTTGAATTTCATATATCGTCTGTTATCAATCTTGAACCAAAAAGATCTTACGCGTCAACGTAAGGGTCAAAGCCTTCAACACCGTCACCAGCAGCATCCTTCAGCGAGTCACCAAACTCATCATCCAACTTGGGTCCAACACCACCGCTCCAGTTCTGAAGCATCTTGTCTCGGAGACCAACATCGGGCCAGCTGTCCCATCCAACAAGAGGAGCCTTGAAGAATGAACCAGTAGGGTTCTCGGGGTTGTTGCGGTCATCGTCGTTGGCGAAACGGTAGCAGTGCGTTCCGGCGCCGTCCTTGTGATAGACGAGAAGAGGGCTTGTTCCGTCGATGGGGAACTCATTGCTGGCGCCACCGTAACCACCATGGCATGAAGGCGCAACACGAAGCACCGTGTCGTCCCTGGCGAAAACGACGATGTTCTCCCAGTCGTGACGGTGACCACCGGCAAATGTGCCTAGTGCGCTTTGGTCCTTTTCATAGTATGTCTCATACCTGTAGTACGACCATTAGCACTCAATATTCTAATTAGGAAGAGGGAAAAAGACTTACATAATGGCGCAGATGCCATTGTTACAACGCTTGCGAGAATAGGTGTTGCTGTTCTCCAGCTGGGGAGGATCACGGCAATCTCCCTGAGGGGTACCCGTGGCACCGTGGCCGGGGTTGAGGTTACCATCAGGATCAATGGCAGCAGTCTGGTAGCAGCCATCACTGTCAAAGTCGAGAGAGGGTTGGAACTTGAGCTCGATGTCATCCGCACCCTGAGGAAGGGCAGTGAGGACATCTCGCTTGACTTGCTTGGTGACGGGGGATGCCTGAACTGATGCCATAGCACCAAGAAGGGCTGCGGCTGTAAAGAGCTTGTTCTGCATAGTGAAGGTTGCAGGATGAGGTTGTGCTGGAAGGAAGTGATGATGGTGATGAGAAGATAGTTGATTACTGAGAGGAATTGTAGGATATATATACTCAAATAGATCTACATTCAGTCCATCGTCTTCGTACATCAACTCTGGATCGATAAACAGGTCCCCACTAGTGCTTGTACTGCCGATCAATCAACTTCAAGGCACTTTCCATTCTCTGTAGGTACCACTAAATTGTAGTGACGCTGATCATAATCATACCCCAGTTGTCCTGATTGGCTATTACTGCAAGATACTCGGGAATTTTACGAGGATATTCCCATTCTCAACCAACCTAGCTAGCACGGGAAACAAACACCAAAATCGAGGTAACGGTACTTTTTGCTTGGCTGAATCCTTCCATTATGCATTGCACTAGTCAAGCGTGGCCGTCCAAAGAATTCTGTTTCAGCCATGTTTGTTTGAAACATAAGAGTCAATTACATCATAGCTCCTACAGTTGACGGTCAATACTCTACTGACCGAGTGCTAACTCGGGGTAAAGGATCAAATATGATCGTCGCGACAAGACGTGCAACACAGAGCACGTGGGCTCAATCGAACGATTGTAAGGCTGCATCGAGTAACAAGCAGTTCCGCCAAGACGCCATGTCTTGCGAAAAGATCCTTTCAAAGAGTGGAAGGTACAACGACTGATAACTAGAGCTGTATGTTAGAGCTACTAATCGTCAGTCTTTGCTTGATACATTTGCTCGCTATAGCCAGTTTGCGCTCATGGGCGTCTGCGGGAATAGCAACATATCGGCCGAGTGATATTTTCCGACTGGTCTGTCTTACTAGCTTCAACCTGACGACACTACTTCATACACATATGGATTGGGCAACTCGTGTCTCGTTCAGCTCCACCCAGGCACGATGATCCTAGAGCACTATGCAGGGGCTCCTTTCGCAACATCCTAATCGGGTCTTAGCAAAGACTTTCTCGACATGTACCTCTCGGCAGGTGTCGGTGACTATTATGATTCGACAATTAAGCTTAACAGCAGATGAGCTTATTTGTAGACGTCACTGTGAGCCCTTTGATCGGCGGAAGGATTCTTGTGTAGCATCTCGAAACTTGGCCAACTACTTGACTGATCGGCATCAGCTGCACAGCCTTGTGGAATTTCGTCAAGGATCGGCACTCACAACGGTATAAATCTGGGAATTTCGGGACCGGTACTTTTACCGCCCTGCATTAAAGGAGAAGTCTATGATGATTTCTTCACACTCGATTCATGTTGTGGGTGCTTGATCAAGATATTGACTCTTGGCAACCAAGTAACTTAACTCAAACGTGGTGATAGCTATCCAATCTAACTACCTACTCCGTACTGTCCACTCAGTTAGCCAGCACCGCTTGCGCTATGACCAATCGATCGACATTGAAGCTTAATCTAGGCATCAACATTAAACTCGTACTATGTACGATGTAGTGAGACCCCGTGTAAAGTCTTTGCATCGTGTATTCCACAAAAATATTAGACGATGATACCACAAAGCATAGGTCTTATTCCTACCCATCCTGATCCCTTACCTCGGAGGCCAGTCAACTCAATGGGGCCTCAGACGCAGCAATTGTAGCAAAGAACAGCTTCGTCCTTCCCATTATGATCATCCGACCTTTTCCTACCAATTGAAAGTTGGCTGCATTCATGCCTGTGTAAATTCTGCCGATGAGCTTGCCTGAAGGATTCCACACGTGAACACCATCACCACATCCTGCATAGACATTACCCTTTAAGTCGCAATGGATGCCTGAATTAACACAGCAGTTAGAGCCGAACGTGGTTTGGACATGAGGGACTAACCGTCAGGCAGACGCGATCCCACGTATGCGAAGGTCTTGCGATTATCCCAAGATCCGTTTTTCTGAACATCGAAGCGGTAGCTAAGCACATGGTTAGAGGTTGTTTACATGGCTTTTATTGTGCTCATCGCTTACATAGACGCGGGACTAGTAGGATTCGCCCCAAAGAGTCCATTGCTTAATCCTGTATCGGTGATATACGCGTACATCCCATCGGGAGAAAATGTTATACCTGCAACTCAGTCAATTTCGGCACTCATTTATACGTGGTCTTCCATCACCAACTTACCATTCGGGGCAGCGAATCCGTCGGCCACAACAGTCAAAGCTCCTGTGTCCGGATCAAGGCGATAAACTTGATTTCTCAACCCAGGCTCGGGACGGAAATGCTGCCAATATCCATACATTGTATCGGTGAAGTAGATATGTCCGTTTCGTGGGTTGACAGAAACGTCGTTAATGGAGTTGAACTGCTTTCCGAAGTAGTTGTTCACAAGAACTGTAGAACTCATATTAGCCACGACAACATCATTTCTATTGCACGACGGAGGACCCTTACTTGTGGTGTTATATGGCTTTTCCGGATTCATCAGATAAAGAGCCGAAGGGACATTTTCTCCTTGGCCCTCACCTGCAAAGATGATCTGGCTTTTGTAGTTTGTTCCGCCTGTCCTACAGTTAGTTTTTACTATATGTTAGAAGAGCACTATTCTGTACCATTGGGATTGATGACTTGTGGTTCAGAGTCTATCACTGTTATATCGACATGACTTTGTGTATGCGAGCCACTTCGTAAAGCTTCAGCTTCTGCCAGTGATATCTTCTGGATAATGGAAGATTTCTCCAGACCTGTCCCTGCGTCTGGGGACCCGGCTGATTGCACGAAAAATACTTCTTCAGTTGGTGGATTCCTTTATTATTGAGATTTAGCTTGGCCTTCTTGCCATATTTGTTTCCCAGGAGGAGATTTACGAACCATACTACAGCCTCATGAAAGATCGGGTCCTTCTCTGAGGTAGCGAGCAGCGTTAAAGTTGGATTGTTTCCGATAACGTCTAAAAACTCGGTATCGTAGACATGGAATGGTCGTTCTAAAAGAGATTCGTGTGTGACTCCCGGCCACAGAAACCTCTGATTCCCAGTTAGCAAGGATTCTATATATCTTCACTATAGAAATCTCACCGTTGTAGCATTGGCCTCACTAGGTGGCGGAACACATTCTAGCACATTGAAGCTTCTTTGGTCAATTACCTGGGCCGTTTCTGGTAGTCTTGTCAGGTCGATTGCAACCGTCTTTGTCTTTGTCTCGTCGAAGAGTCGATAAGCCGAAGGAACCAGGAGTCCTACAACCAGGAC
>JAAVUE010000237.1:0-16630 GCA_014898975.1 Fusarium nodosum | reverse complement strand
GCAGGTACGGCGTACGGTGTGGCTGGTTGTGGTGGGGGTGGGGTAGACTAGACTGCCAGACTACCAAGTCGTTCCTGGGACCAAGCTTTTCCCAGTAAGAGCTCTAGTCATAGTGCATACATCAGTTGAGTTGGTTCTTTTATCGCTTCGGCATGTACGGCTCTCGTTCGTCTGGCTTGTTTGCAACTAGTTAGTGGCTGGAGCTTGTTTTGAACAGGTACCAAGAATAAAACACGCATACACGCTATTAAAGTATCATATCCTCTGGCCATGGATGCTCCGATGAGCCGGTGGAGATGGATGAAGGGTTGACTGAGGGCCTTGATTGGAGGTTGTATAGACGCAAGAATGAAAAGTCTCTATTGATTGGTTAATGATGACAAGAGTTCTTCCAGGCAAGACGGTACCAATGCTGTAGTCTACATATTTCTCAGTGACTGGACGGGATTCATTGGGACGTGCCAGTCTCCCACTGGAACTCAAATGACACACCCCCCTCGGCGGCCCATCTCTCCCTTGTCTCCCGACTTGACCATCTTTCTTTTCTCGTTCTTATTCTCGAATACTTCTTGGTATTTTCTTTCCCTTCCATATTCTTTCCCTCGTTACAGAATAGTCAGTCACTCATTAAAAAAAGAACAGAACCACCTGTCCAAGACGAAGCCAAAGGCCATATGCCAAGCATACGCCCAGCCTTCAATTAACTCTATAGCCCTACGCCATTTTTGGACCAGCAGACCCAGCACCACGACGCATGCGTCGTTGACCTTGACCTCTTTTGCAAATATGAATGGGAACGGTAATCGTGACTATGGAGACGAGCACGACAGGGAGTATAGAGAGATGGTAGAAATCGACGTTCAACGTCAACATCAGCAGCAGCATGAACAAAGACAACAGCTTCAGCATAACCAGCAACAGCAGGAATACTTCAATCAAGACCTGCGCTCGCCATATGGTCCGCCTGAGCAACTGCAGCATCAGCAACCTTACACACCTTACTCACCATACCAGTCAGAGTTTGAAGACATGCAGCAGGGTCGATCCATCACAGAGCAAGGCAGACCCTCTCGCCCTTCACCCGCACATGTTGAAGATTATAGCCCGGCGCCTGAATGGCCTCCTCACGTTGTGAATAGCCCGGGACAGTACTTTCACGACACGCCGGGAGGTTCTCGCTCAGGGACGCCTTCTCTGCGCAGCGGCCAAGCAACTCCCGCTCGCCTGCACTACCATGCAGGCAACTCGTCAGTCGACTGGAGACCATCCAGCCTCATGGTACCCAGCCCCAGCGTCCGCACCCTCGTCAACAAGTCGTCCAATGTCACTGACCAAACTTTTTCTCGTGACAAACAGAACCAGAGCCACCTCAGTCTAGCAGCCTTATTGCCAAACGGTTCTCCGCAGAACAGCAGCGACAACACGCTCGCCAAGGACTTCATCGTCGACACTGGCGCTATTGAGAAAGTCCACAAGCGCGACGATGCTGAGATCTGGAAGGGATGGAAGAGATGGGTTTTTAAATTCGTCCCCGTACTGACGTTTTTGAACACGGGATTGTACATGGCCTACCTCGCTCTGAGAATTGCCTGTGTTATTTGGGCTCAGAACGCAGCGGAGCAGACGTACGCGGGAGCGTGGGTATTTATTGCCGTTGAGATTGCCGTGGCTATCCCCTCGTTGATGCATAACACTTGGACAATGTGGTCCATGAAGAAGAGACAGCGACCCAAGTTGAGAGTGACAGGAAACGATGTTCCCACTGTTGATGCATTCGTCACCTGCTGTGGTGAGGAGGACGATCTGGTCATGGATACTGTACGTGCGGCGTGCGATTTGGACTACCCTCGCGATCGATACCGAGTTGTCGTGCTGGACGATGGAAAGTCTGCTGGTCTCGAAGATCAGTGTAACAAGCTGGCCATGACATACCCCAACTTGTACTACATGGCCCGAGTCAAGATCCCCGGCCAGCCTCATCACTTCAAGGCCGGCAACCTCAACTATGGTCTTGACGAAGTGCACAAGCTGCCTGGAGGAGCTGGTCAATTCATGGCTGCTCTGGATGCCGATATGGTAAGTCACTTTAACAACTCACCTCAAAACGGAAGACATACTTACAGTTGTAGATTCCTGAGCGTGACTGGCTTCGCGCTATTATTCCTCACATGCTCGTCGACCCCAAGATGGCTCTCGCCTGTCCGCCTCAGCTCTTCTACAACACTCCTCCCTCCGATCCCCTCGCCCAGAGTCTCGACTTCTTCGTGCACGTCATTGAGCCTATTAAGGATGCTCTCGGCGTCGCCTGGTGCACTGGATCCGGTTATGTCGCCCGTCGCGAAGCTCTCGACCAGATTGGCAACTTTCCACTCGGTTCTCTCGCTGAAGATGTCGCTACCTCGACTCTGATGCTCGGCAAGGGCTGGAAGACAGCTTTCATCCACGAACCCCTCCAGTTCGGCACCGTTCCTGAGGATTACGGCGGTCATTTGAAGCAGCGTACACGATGGGCTATTGGAACGGTCGACACTTCGTTCAAGCTCAACTTTTGTCTCTGGGGTGACAAGGTTCGCCAAATGACGACCGCTCAGCGATTTTCGGGTTTCCTGTACGCTTCGCTGAGTCTGTACACTGTTCTTCTCACCATTTCCATGTTCGCCATTCCTGTCATCCTCATCATGCAGAAGCCCCTTGTCGCGTACGCAACTGATGAGCAGCTCCGATGGTTGATTCGAGCCTGTTTCGCGTCCGTCATCTCGAACCGCGTGTGCGAGTTTGCCCTGTTCATTCCCGCAGGTTACCACACCGGGCAGCGAGGTTCGCGATACCAGCTCTGGATGTCTCCTTACATTGCGCTGTGCATCATTCGTTCATTCGTCCTCCCGACATGGCTCGGTGGTCAAACGCAGGCCTTTAAGCCAACAGGATCTCTGGGCTCAGCCCTCAACGAGCGCGACGTCAAGCTCCGAAAGAACATGTTCCGACGTCTCTGGGGCATCCTCATCAATTACATGGCCATCTTCCACCTTTTCTTCGTGTACCTGACCCTCGTGGCCGTGGTGCTCACGTCTTTCCGGTCGTTCGTGACGACCGACACGGTGCGCGACACGCTCACCGCCCTTCTCACGCACGCTTTCTGGCCGCCCCTGACGTTCCTCTTCATCTGCAGCTCCCTCTGGACGCCCATCTCGTACGCGATCGACCCACCGGCGATGCCCGACCGGGAGGACCTGCTGAACCGCGATCCCAAGACGCAGGTGGCGCACCCGACGCCGCAGAGCAAGAAGATTGCTTTTGGCGGTCAGGCGGCTTGGTTCGAGCTGGAGTACACGGTTACCACGGCTTACACGTGTCTCGTGTTCGTCGCCTCGTTCATCTTTTAGAGGATTGGGTTGTAATGAATTATAACGATATATATGTGTGAGCATACGATGTGGGAAAGGGAGCACACGCCACGTCGTCAAAACAGGAAGACGGGAGGCAATTTGTTTCTCAGTTTTGGGCAAAGTTGGTTTTTTATTTATTTTTATTTACTTGGTCTGGTTCCATTTTAGGATATTGTATATAGTGCATGCATTTTCCATCATACACATAGAATAATTAGAGATGTCAGTCGCCCTCAAGGTTAAAGAACGGGCAAAAGAAAGAAGGATAATAGAATGGAATAAGTAAATAAAGAAGTGTACCAAACCGGACGTTTGCCGATTGGACAAGATGCATGTACTTTCCATGTGACTTTCGGTGTTTGAATCAGGTTCATGTCAGGCAAAGCAGTAAATGCATGTGAATGTGAAACCTTGACTCGAACAGACTTGACTCAAGCAAGAAGGAGAGGCGCTAACCTTTTGACTTGTCTTTGTCTTGGGACTCACTAAAAATACCGCCAAAAAATATGATCTCGATTAAGTTTTGACAAAAAACAGTCGGATCATCATTTTCCTAAATTGTTTCAATCGATCCATCTTGGGGATGAAGCGAATCTGCACAAGGTATTAAATCAACGGTCACGCTTTGACGTTGAATCTACGAGTGACAACCAACACAAAGCTTGTCTGTTTATCCCCCTCACTAAAAAAACAACCAAGATAAGCTCATTTGTTATCTCTCCTCCTTTTTTTTTTTACTCCAGTGAATTCGGGGAATCTTACGGGTACCAAATCATGGCCCCGGTAAAAAGAAGACAAGCCTGGGCGACTAACTTTAGCCTACGGCCAGAATGTACATCGACACATACATAATCTGGCAAAGATCTCACTTGTCATCTTTAGGCTGCTCCGCTTTTTTTTTGTTTGCAGACACGTTGAGAAAAAAAAAAAACTAAAAAAAAACTGTCGATATTCTAGAAAAAAGAAATCGACAAAAATGTAGCCCAATAACATACGATTCATACCTTGCCTTAGTAGACTTGAGGAGGCTCCAAAATAACGTGACTACAAGCCACGAAGCCACTCACATAATTCTTAGACCTTATCTGAGACTTGCAGGTCCACTCTTTCTTCTTCAGGCACACACATTAAATGTCACTGGCTCTGATCAACAAGGAGACGGACTCAGGGAGGCGATGCACACGTATTCTAAAAAAGGAGAAGAAGCATCATACATATTATGCATGCTGACTTGAAGAGGAAACAATACGATAGGCAAAACACGAAGAGAGAGGGAAAAAAAAGAGGCGACAATCATCATTCAATGCCTGCCCTGCCCTGCCCGTTTGCCATCTTATCTCACCGCAAAACAGCGTTTCCTCAACAAAAAACCCAAACTTACAAGGTCCCCTTGCTACCCTCGGTTAATGTTATTTGCCTCCAACTAAAGGCGACCCAAGCTAAGCTCCTCCTTGACAAGCATTGGCACCTTTTGACACTGTTTTAATGGGTTTCAGGGCTCCACATGCGTTAGAACAACACGTCTCCTCCTCTCCTCTGCTCGAGTGGTCTCCATGATCTCCCGCACATCGTGCACCTCTGAGCCACACCTTATTGGTCTGTCAGGGGTTCCGGATGGAGTCTGGACCCCTAATCTCTTCTCTTCGAACCCTTGGAAGGTCCCCTTAGTTAGCACCAGAGCTATGGCTGGCTGGGCTGGCCTTCGAGAAAGAGAGGGAAAAAAAAGTTGAACCCGCTATCCGCTCTTTTTTCGTATGGGTGTCGCCATGCTATCGCTGCATTAGGTCAAGATCGAGGGGGTTTATCCTGAGACGAAGTGGTAAGAGGGTTTGTATGGAGAGTAGTACAGTAGACAGTAGCCGGTAGCGAAATATTTAGATCTTTGTTGGGGAGCGCAAAAAGGTTCCGAGATTTTTCTTCCTTCTTCGTGCTTCCTCCTCTCTTCCTTTCTTCTTCACAACTTTATCCTCCTCCTCCTCCTCCTCCACCCCTCCTTTGCTGAGTTTCGTTTCGTCGTATACTCTGCAAACCTCCCCAATCGCTAGGCACAATGGCCACCAGACAGCGAACCGCCACCACCGTTGTGGTCGAGAAGGACCTGCCCAAGGTAAGTCAATTCGCTCAAGCTCAAACCTTTTTGCACTCTTCTAACATCGTGTCTTCTCAGGTCACTCTCGAGGCCACATCCCAGCCTCAATTCCCCGACATCAAGACCATCAAGGATGCCATCCCCGCCCACTGCTTCCAGCCCTCGCTCATCACCTCCTACTACTATGTCGTCCGAGACTTCGCCATGGTCGGCTCCCTCGTCTGGGCCGCCCTCACCTACATCCCCGGCATTGAGGATCAGTACCTCCGCGTCGCCGCCTGGATGGCCTACGGCTTCCTCCAGGGTCTCTTCTGCACCGGAATCTGGATTCTCGGTCATGAGTGCGGCCACGGTGCCTTCTCTACCCACAGCAAGCTTAACAATGTGACCGGCTGGTTCCTCCACTCGTTCCTCATGGTCCCCTACTTCAGCTGGAAGTACTCTCACCACCGTCACCACCGTTTCACCGGCCACATGGACCTCGACATGGCCTTTGTCCCCCGCACCGAGCCCAAGCCTTCTCTGTCTTTCCGCATTGCTGGCATGGACGTTGCTGAGCTGATCGAGGACACCCCCATTGCCCAGGCTGTCAAGCTCGTCTTTCACCAGCTCTTCGGATGGCAGGTGTACACCTTCTTCAACGCCAGCTCTGGCAAGGGTAGCAAGCAGTGGGAGCCCAAGAGCGGTTTGGCCAGCTGGTTCCGCGTCAGCCACTTCGAGCCTACCAGTGCTGTCTTCCGTCCCGCCGAGGCCCCCTTCATCCTCATCTCCGACATTGGTCTCGGTCTCACTCTCACTGCTCTCTACTTTGCTTCCCAGCAGGTCGGCGTTTCCACCGTTCTCTACCTCTACCTCGTCCCCTACCTCTGGGTTCACCACTGGCTCGGTAAGTTTTTGACGAGAAACTGAATCGCGCGACTGTCACTAACGTATTATTAGTCGCCATCACCTACCTCCACCACCACCACACCGAGCTCCCCCACTACACCGCCGAGGGCTGGACCTACGTCAAGGGTGCTCTCGCCACTGTTGACCGCGAGTTTGGCTTCATTGGCAAGCACCTTTTCCACGGTATCATTGAGAAGCACGTCATTCACCACCTGTTCCCGTAAGTTGACCAAAGCTCGATCGATCGATTCATGTCTGACCCCATCGCAGTAAGATCCCCTTCTACAAGGCTGACGAGGCCACCGAGGCCATCAAGCCCGTCATCGGCGACCACTACTGCCATGACGACCGCAGCTTCCTTGGCCAGCTCTGGACCATCTTTGGCAGCCTCAAGTACGTCGAGCACGACCCCGCCGTTCCCGGTGCCATGCGCTGGGCCAAGGAGTAGATCTCCGGGCAGAGAATCGACGGAACCGATGCTATGTTATGAGACGATAGAATACACATTCGCGAATTGAGATGTGATAGACACAATAAACGATAGATCAGATATCCGCATAGACGCGCGCGATAGAACTAGAGAATCTCTTCGCGCCTGGGGCGCAAATAAAAAATGGAGTTTGTTGTTCTTGACTATTACTTGGCATTGCACCTGAGCCCTTGACTGAAGCGGTGGAGAGGTGATCAAAAACCCCCGCTTTGCTACATGCTCGGGGCGTTGAAACGATGTTCCGCGAGTGCCTAACCGTAACGGGACGTTGATTAAAAAGTGTTGAATGGATCCTATGCAGCCAAGTGTAAGAATACTGTTAAAATCACGACCAACACTCACATGAATGAGCTTGAAGGATTCTTGAGATTTGTCATTTTTCATCATCATGCTTCCAAATACTTCCACACGCTTTCACATGTTTATCTCGGCCGCATCTGATACTCATCTTGGATTGACGCGATAAGGAAAGATATTCAGGGATGCGGCCATCGATAAACGCCGACATATTGCACACCCTAAATCCTTCAAGCAGAGGCCCCGCCAGCAAATAGCGGAGTTGGGTTCAGTGGGTTTCAGCTGGTCTTCCGCCAACACCGCTATCCGACAGGGCGAAGATCCATTAAATTTAGCAATGGATCTGATAATCCCCCGCTACTGCCTGCCACCTGCCCATTTTTGTGCATTGGTCACCTATTCTTATCTTTGTCAATATGGAGCAAGTTTCAAGCAGACGAAAAGGTGAGCGTGGCAATGCATCTGGATAAGTACCTAGATAGTAAAGAATGCTGATTTTGTATAGCTTGCGATTATTGTGTTGCGAGAAAGGCCAAATGCGACGCCCGCAAACCCACCTGCTCCAACTGTACACTTTATGCAGTGACTTGCAAGACAACTTTGACGAGTAAACGCAAGACAAGGCCACGCGAATCTGCATCTCAGTGAGGATATTCGATTCTGGTGGTGTTTTCTAACTTGCTAATTGTTCAAGACCCGATCGTATTGCTCTGTTAGAAGAGCGTTTGGCCACCATCGAGTCTTTACTCGTTGTACTCACTGGTAACCCCGTCGCCCAACCTGAGCACGATATCACTGGTCCCATAAACAATGCCGTCTCTTCCAATTCATTTGGCAATTGGGGTATATCGCCTGGCCAGACGCCTCGTGATGCAGCAGGATGTCTTTCCCCGTCCATCAAAGACTCTGTTTTGCCTCTGCTGAGCACCCCAACATCAAATCTGGAACTTGCACCTTTATCAGAAGTCCTCCCTCTGGTGGACAATTATTTCCGGAACTATAATCCAATCATCCCGCTGTTTGAAGAGACGGCTTTTATGCGTATGCTTCTGGAATTTTATGCTCAGTCAACCAAACGGTCTATCAGTTCCTGGGCTGCCATAAATGTCGTTCTGGCTATAAATTATCGCATCCTTGAAGGTCGAGGCTCAGATGATGCAGCGCTTAATCGGTGCCTTCAAAACGTCCGGTCTGTTATATCCGAGCTAATGGCCCAGAGGAGAGACCTGATGGGATTGCAGGTACTTCTGGGGGTCGTGATACTGTTTCTTGGCTCTTCAGAATTTCAACTCGCCATCGTCTTGACCGGCAGCGTTGTAAAGCTTGCACAAAGTCTCCGTCTAAATTCAAAAGAGGCACTAGAAGGATTGACAAATGCCGAGAAAGCTCAAAGAACACAGCTGTTCTGGCTATCATACATCTATGACAGAGTAAGTATATATATCTACGGCTTTCTCATACTGAACAGTGCTGAGCGTATAAAGGAAATCTCGCAGCGTTCTCAAAGCCCATATTCACTTCTCGATACCGATACCGATATGGACCTTCCAGACTCTGACCCTGAGAACAACCTTGGCATCATGACATCTTCCACACACAGCATCCGCTTCAACTACCTCCGCGCAAAAGCACAATTCGCATACGTCCAGGGCAAGGCCTATGATCTCCTCTACAGCCAGAAGTCCACTAGCCTCACAAAGGAACAGAAACACAACATGATACTCCGTATAGAAGAAATGCTAGCGGAATGGGTTCAGCAAATCCCTGTAGAACTACGTACTGCAGAGGGTATCAGCGAGAGGCTTTCTCCGGCAGCAACGGATCTGATGATGAATCTTTGGTTCCACGATTCTGAGTGTCGGATCAAGATTCGTTCGATCTTTACGTTTGATGACGCATGGGTTAACAGAGTGAGACTGTATTTATCTCCAGCGGTTATTGACATCAGTGATCACGTCGATGGGGAGGTAAGAGGTGATATCCCACCCTTGCCATCTGGATGGGATGAATGCGTCGGATATGGTCGTGTTTGTTTGGAGTTATTATTGAAGAGACGGCCAACCGAGTACATCCTGTGGTAAGTTTACTCAGCCCTCATCAAGATACACACTCACCATCATCTGACAGGCTCCATACCTGCGGCTCATTCTCATGTCTGGTTCTCCTCATCGTCGATCTAATCGAACATCCAGACCAAGCCTTCACCACGAACGATCGTCAGCTCCTCGACAATTGCTTTATAGTGTTCCAGGAGATGAGCCGTCATTTGCCAAAGGAACCTTACGGCGCTATGCTGGCCATTGCCCGTGAGCTGGACGTCAAGGCAATGGAGCAAGTCAACCGAAAGAGAATAGCTAGAGACGGACTTTGTGAAGTTGATGACTTTATGATGAGCCCCTCCACCGCATGGGAAATTTTGGATAACATCGAATTTCAATAGACTGCGTCATGTTCTTGTTTGTATCATGAGACAATGGAGAATCCTGACACTCTTTAGTTATAGTCGAACTTTGGTTTAATATATGCTTTGGGCATCTATGGAATAGCACCAGCCGTTCCTCTGATAGCTCTCATATTTTCCTCTGCCAACTCAATACCAAAGTACTTCTTCAACGCCTCCAGCCGCTCGTCCTCACTCTCAAACGTCTTTTCCATCTTGACGACACCCGCCTTCCTATATTTCATAACATTTCCATCAATAAACACACTGCCATCGATATCACCTCCCACATTCTTTAAATCTCTCCTCTCTATCTTCGAGCAGTCTTCATTCTCAGAAACGAACTGCACGGCCACTACTTTGAAAGTGAAGAAACTGGAAGGGCTTTTCGAAGGACCCATATTCATGACACGGATATCATCGGGAAGAACCTCGTGATCTATGAAGCACCACTGAGGAATCCATTCGCCACTGTCATTTGAGCGGAATTCGTAAATCCATACTTTTTGCTTGCTCAGATACTGAGGAATCGCATCGTGTCGAAGTCTCATTTGACCCGAATCCGATCTCTCAAAAACCTTTCCATCCAGGAGTTCCATGGGGATAGTTGGCGTGCGGCCTCCGAATCCAACATCAACAGCAAAAGACTTGTCTCCGATGGTGACGAGGTTGAGACAATGCGTTATACCGCCGTACCTCTTCACATCGGGACTGAAGACTCTTGCTGCAACCATGTACACTTCGAATCCCAACGAGACGAGAACTGTGTGGAAGAAGCTGTTGTTTTCCATGCAGTAGCCTCCTCGTTTCTCGTTGACGATCTTGGTGAAGAGATGGTCCGCGTTGACGTCGACTGTCCGATGCCATGAGTAGTGTAGTGTGAGATTTTCAAATGGAACGGCGAGGATTTGGTGCTTTGTGAGGCTGAAGAGGAAATCGGTTTGAGCTTCAGATGAGAGATTGCTGATTGTGTATTTTCGATCCGAATCCAGGAAGTTGATGCGGTCGTAGTAAGTCTCAAGCTGAGACTCACTGTACCTGATTCTTTCCATCATTATTTTGGTTACTGAATGTTACTTCGAGTCCTAAGGTATTCGCTATATTTCGTGTGATCTAGCTTCTATATAATAAAAAAACCAAGTCAGTGGTGATGCATTGACTTGAAGACCTTGAAACTTGATTTAGTGATCGGGTATGGACCGCGGCCCGCCGAGCAGTGGAGAGGATGACAAATCAAGATTGTTCATTGTGACTATGCCGGCAATGGGTTCGGAAAAGGGCAATGTATTGGGATTCTAAGGGACAGTCAAGTTTGCATATACTATCAGTCACAAATGGGTAATATATTCATGGTTAAAGCTGATCAACTTCTCACGGTTAAGAGATGTGCTGACTCATCGCTGCTTTCGTGACATTAGGTATAGTTGCATAGGTAGATAGGTACTCGGGTATACAAAAACCCATGTATTGGTATGAAAGAATTTGTCAAGCTAGGTAACAGGAAAGATTCGAATAAATTGCATTTGTCAGTCTGTATAATTGGACGTGACAGGGGCTCTGATGAGGAGTTCCCAGAAGTTGCGGAACTCCAGTCCCATCCGGAACTCCGAGGACTTCGCTATACGGAATTACCCCTTCAAACACCTATACCACTGAAACATCTCATAAGAAGAGAATATATATAAGAAAGAAGGGCCGTTAATTGCTACAGATAGTTTGTTGTTGTGTACAAGTCTTAATTAGGAATCACAAATATCGTCTCTTACATTAAAACACTGTCCCCCAGAACATAACGCCTTCAAACCATTACAATGCCACCCTCAGAAACAGGAACGGTCATAATAACAGGCGCAAATGGCTCCTGCGCAACGCCATTCGTCTCCCATCTTCTAACTCACTACCCAAAACTCACCCTTCTGGCAACAGTCCGCAACGCGTCCCCCAGTGATCCCAACACTGCGCGTCTCAACGACATCATCTCAACATCCTCTCAAGCTTCCATCGAACCACTGGATCTCGCTTCCCTCTCAACTGTCCGGGATTTCGCGGATAAAACTGCTCAGCGGGTGAAAAGTGGTGAATTACCACCTATAAAAGCAATCGTATGCAATGCCTTCACAATGTCGCTCAAAGAACAAGTCTACACCGAAGACGGGTTTGAGAGGACATTCCAGGTAAACCACCTGAGCCAATACCTCCTTGTTCTCAAGCTCCTTGGTTCAATGTCGCAGGACGGTAGGATCGTCATGCTAGGTTCGAACACGCATTTTACGGATCGGCCGCATCCGCTGTTCAATATGAGGGTTGGTATTCCCGAAGATGTTGAAACGCTTGTGAAGCCGAAGAACGACACAGTCGGAAAGAGCCACGACCATGGCTTTCATAGATACGGCATGAGTAAGTTGGCGAATATCATGTTTATGCATGACTTAAATACAAAGCTCGCAAAGGTATATCCTCTTCCCACACAGCTAGCTCTATAGCAAGTACTGAAGTCGATAATCAGGACCCCGAACTCTCTGGCATTACAGCCACGGCAATGGACCCAGGTGGTATGGTTGACTCCCGCGCACACAAGATACAGACACCTCTCATACGCTTCGTATTCGGCTTGATTGTTCTCTTACTGCCCATTCTGAAACACTTCACCGATGAGTTACGATCTTCCGCACAATCTGGACAAGAACTAGCCGAGTTGGCTGTTGGCGACAAGTACCAGGGAGCAAAGGGATATTTTATGGGGGCGAGACGGGAGAAAGAGGATGCAATTTGTATGGATGCTGACAAGAGAGATGTATTGTGGAAAGCTTGCTGGGAGTGGGCTGGTGTAAAGAAGGAAGAGACTGTTTTAGAAAAGTGATAATTGAGTGGTGTTCGGGACCAGTGAGAAGGAACTTGATGGCAATGACAAGGAAAGAATTGGCTGTGTATTTGATTTGTTTGTATTTCTTTTTATTATTTGCATGCGGGAACTGATTTTTATGAGCTCCCTCGTCAAGACCACCCTGGTGATCACAAGATAGCAAGAACTTAGGCCACTTGATATCTATGTCTACAATAATCAATAGTGCCAAACCAACGAACCATTCACACACGGTGATTTAGCTATGCTCAGACCACCACTCTATGTAACCATTAAGCCAAATGACGGCCTATGCCAAACCCGAAAAGCCGCAACCCGCTTTAATACAACTAAGAAATGTTAGACATGTAGGATTCACAGTCTCGGAGACCAACTTACCCAGTTCAGTAGCCACATCACTCCCAGAATAGCGCCAATACGCAAATGAAGTCCAGAGGTAACGGACTTACAAAAGTCCTTGGCACGATCCAAATGCACATTGTTAAGCATGGGCATACTCTCCCACACAGGCTCAACAATCTTAAGCTGATTCTCATCGTCATCGTCGACATCCTGGAAGGTCGGTTTTGGCTTGGACTCGCCCATGATGAGTTTCACGATCTGGCCCGATGCCTCGGCAACCAAGTGGCTAATCCAGAGGAAGATGGGCACGATAACTGCTAGATCTCTCCAACGGTCGTTGAGCAAACTGCCATCTCCCTTGAAGATATCCAACAGCAGAACGCCGGTTGTATCTCCGGCAAGGAAGACGTGGAACTGCAGAATAAAGGTCTCAAGGGAACACTTTCCAAGCCATGCTGCGGCGGTAGAGTAGCGATTTCGGAAGGGAGTAATGGCGTTTCGAAGACCGATGAAGCCGAGGACGGGAAAGATGGAAATGACAGGATGCAATATGACGTAGACGCTCTTGTTTTCGATAGAGCTGCAGAAATATCCAAAGCCCAAAACAGCCACCAGAGATGGGATGACGGCGAACTTGTAGTTGGTGTACCAAAATGCATCACGCTCGACTCGCTGGTGCACAACACCAGCAAGCATGCCAACAAAAACAATGGCTCCATCAAGGGTGACCCTGAACTGCCACTCATTGAGGTTCCACTTGATGCGGAAGACAAACTCCAGAATGGCAAAAAGCCATTTCATCAGAGGAGTAGCGTTGAGCACCAGTGTAACAAAAATGAAAGATGCCAGAATCTTACTACCCAGAACTTTGGTGCTGTCGTTGAAGCTCGAACAGACAGCCATGGTGGCATAGACAACTAGGAACCAGAAGCTGACCAGAGGCGCAAAGTAGTAAAACATGTAATCGGTTCCCATAACATAGGGGAGTACGCAACTGAGTATGTTGAGACGAAGCAAAACGCTTGCAATGCGGCGGAATGAAAAGTCTTTCTTGGACAGGAAGTAGATGGTATGACCATAGCCAGTCTGGAAGAGATACGCAGCAACAAGCAACCGAATGAAGATATAAATGGGGAGATTGGTGGAAGCGCCGGTCCAGTGGTAGATAAGAATAGCAGCTTGCATCCACCCTTTCCACTCTTCAGTCTGGTCTCGTGCTAGAATGCCAGCGTCTTGAACTACAGGTGTCGCGGGCGCAGGCGTCGGCTCCGACCTAGGCTCAGATGCGACTTCGGCAGGAGGTGGTCGAGGCGCGCGGAACTTGACCTTACGGATGGTGAGCCAACCGATAACGGCGCAGATGCTAATGAGAAGGTAAAATTCATTCGAAACAAATTCTTTCATGCCCTTGGAGAACAGATGGGTGCGGTCGGCTGCATAGCAGTAAATGAGAGCGACTGCGAAAATGCCAACCTTCATGTCAACACCCTTGACAGCCAGCGATGAGACAAACGTGAAGCTCTCGAACAAAACGCAGGCGATGGTGTACATGGCGAGGATGGCAAGAATTACAATCTGTGTCCATGACCGACCACCGTAGTCAGTGCAGCATGTTCGATTGTAGGGGTAGCCGGACCTTCGATCCATTTTCGCATTGCATCGGAGGTTGAGCAGGATGTTTGCTTTGATCTCAGCGACTGAATCAATGACATGGAAGCCAGTTCCAGTCTTGTCGACGATGGCCTCGGGTTGATTGTGGGAGAGTTGTGGAAAGGCCCGTAACAGGCGAAGGTTGTGATCCTTTTCCTGCGAATAAGTGTAAGCGTCAATGGCTTCGACCTCTCCGCGATGAACACCCTTGGGACCGGTTCGCGAAGCGGGCATCTGAGCATAGAATGGAGGCGCAACGGGTGCGATAAAAACTTCGTTGCCAATGCCCTCGACAGGATCCATTTGTGCTGTACCGAACTTGGGTAGGTCGCCAAGCTGGAGAATCTCCGTGATGTTGTCCAAGGCCTTTTCGAACTGCACCTCGGACTCATTCGCGAAATAGTTACCAGCGTACCAGGCTCCGGCACCAAGCATGATGAGGCCAGGCTGACCGGACTCCTTTTCTTCGCTAGAGGGGTCATGCTTGTTGTCGCTCATCAACTGGAGCTGGGGTCTCAGAGGTTGCTTTTTGTGCTTAACAGTATTCCAGTATGGGTTCCAGATATGGATCAGTCGGACACCTCCAAAGGAGGTGTTATAACTCCTATGAGGGTTAAGTTCATGACGTCCCTTGTTAGCCGCCTTGCGATTTAGCTATAGCATTCAGTCAGTGACAGAACGTCAAGCTCAGCGACACACAACAAACGTACCAGTCGGGCCATTCCCCAAAAGATCTGCCTCGTTGTAGAGTCTCCCGAAAAGACTGCATGACGATCACCCATGCATTCTTTTATCTCTTCTGCTGAGTAGTGGTGAAGCATACACCCATCAGGCTGCCAATTCTTGAAAGGCTTCCTCGCACCCGTCTCATCTGGTGTATGGAGCCAGCTCCCGTTTCGTTCGCTCTCTCCCGAAAGAGCTCTGCATCGATATGGGTCGTCGGATGGATAGACTTGGTGAACGGTGATGGCGAAAAATAGTAAAACACAAAATAGGATGGGTAGAAGACGGCCGACGAGGGCCAGGAAGGACGGTTTCGACATGATCAAAGATTTGACGATATCCTTCTGACAGAGTGAATTCGCAGCCAAGACGGGAAGTCGGCGAAACTTTTGAATGATTGAAGTAGCAAAGAAACGGAAGCTTCGTTTTGCTTTTGCCAGGTTCACCGAGGCGTGGGAAGGGTGAATCAGGTGGCGCAGGGGCGGTTGTGTCCCTTGCTTGAAGGTATGAGACTGTTGGGACATCCTGGTATGGAGACAGGGCGTCTGGTATGGACTGTCGACGCCCTAGATACACCTAAAACAAAGTTAAAGGAGAGCTGAAGCTATGCATAATATGAATGGTTTATAGGTTGTCAAATGAGAAGCTGGTAGTGAGTTATCTGTGGAGGGGCTGAACAGGAAAAAGGAAAGAAACAAGTGCAAAATGTCTTAGTCAATTGAAAGGAGTTGCGAAGATGGCATGTACCAAGACTATCTACCGAGGAAAGAAATAATAAAAATTAAAGAGAAAAGAGGCAATCGACATGTTATACTGGTGTGTCCTTCCACAAGCCGAAAAAGGCGAGGGACGGAGGCGGAAGGAACGGTGCAGTCGAGTTGCACCTGACTTGAAGCTTAACGTGATACCGCTATTGAGGACCATATCCGTCACAAGGAAGCAAACATTCGAGAGAATCTATTAACCTGTTCTTGGCGACAATAAACATTGGCAGCGTTGGAAGTCAATGGCGACAGGCTACTGCAAGCCACACCGCACCAAGAAATTGACAGTTGGCTGACTCCCTTGTAAGTAACCCGACCGTAAGGGAGGGCAATAAAGGAGTATCAGCCGCAAGCCACCTCTTCCCTTCCCTTCCCTGGCGTGCGTACCCTGCATCGCGTTCCAGGAAACAAGCTTTTACGGTCGTCATTAGCCGTTGCATTTGCCAATATGAATGAAACTTATTCCTAGATAGACTTTTTATCATTTGTGAATAACTTTAAAAAGACGACCCTCGATATGGGCAGCATCGTTCGGTGGGGCAATTGCCTCACTAGTAGAGGGCAAAGGGAAGAACAGGGTATTAAGAGAGGGAGAGGGCGGTCAAATATTGTACATCAGAATTAAAGCTAGGTACGTACTATGATTGAGCTCAGCTGAGCTGAGCTGAGCTGAACTGGTCTGTTTATTTATTTATTAG
>JAAVUE010000236.1:0-12708 GCA_014898975.1 Fusarium nodosum | reverse complement strand
GCGCTGGATGGGGGTTGGGAGCGAAGATGTGGGCCGCCCGCCGTTGTCCTGGCCTCGGAGGCGCGAGGACCGGCGGGTGGTGGGAGGGGATGCGGCCCGGTCGTTGGCGGCATCGGCGGGGGGCCCAAATCTTCGCTCCCAACCCCCATCAAGCTCACACGAGCGGGGGCCGGGCGTGGCTCCTTGGCACGGAAGCCACGCTCGGAGGAGCAGGAGTTGGACCGCAAGACGCGGTCCAACACCAAGAAGAACATGGGAGACGCCGAGTCCCCGGCCGAGGTCCTGACTAGAATCAGGGACCAGGCCGAGGAGGACTCGGACGTCGGAGAGGGATCGGCCGGCGGGCGACGCGTGGGGTGGAAGGACCCCTTGGAGAAAATCCAGGGGTCCTCCCCCAAGAAGAAGGCCGAGCCCAAGGGCAAGGCGACCCAGGGCAAGACCCGGGTGACAAAGCCCAAGGCGACGCGGGCTGCCAAGGTGGCGGAGGGACCCAAGTCCCAACGCGTGACGCGATCTCGCGCACGCGGTGGGGCTTGATCCCTCCGTGTCTTCGGACAACACCTTGGTGTCGCCCCGGGGTCTTGCCCGGGGAGTATTTTTTGGAAGGACGAGGGCGGCGCTGGGAGGGGATCTCCCAGCGCCTTTTTACGATTTGTATGAGAGCATTGGGCGGCGTTGGGCGTAGCCCAAGATACCACGGTTTTGTTTTTTTGGTTGCGTTTTTTGCGCCTGTTTTCGGTGAGCCGACGCAGGAAAGTCCTCGGGATGAGGCAATGAATGAATAATTGTTTGAGTCATAATCTTGTGCCACTTGTGATGTCTTGTCTTGTGATTCTTCATGTCTTTTCCGCCATACTTATTTGCTAATTGTACCAGGTAGGTTCGAGTCGGTTCATGAAGCAGTCAAGAGCCTGGCATGACTGAAAGCTGACCCAGGTTTAACCAGGTTGTCATTCTGTGATGCCAATGTCTTTATGCGGGATATCGACGCCTGGATAAAGCATATTGACCTCTGAACAGTGATCTTGTCCATGGCAATGGGTTCAGAGTCTTCGATTATCTCTTCACGAATGACGGTAGCGCCAGTATTATATGGTAAGTTCTTAGTTGATATTTCGATATCTGCAGTACAATACTAACCAGCTGGGATGGCGTTTATAGGAATTGTCTCAACAACGTTGCTGTCATCAGTAAATTACGTCCCCCAGGACAAATAACTCAGCCAGATACCAAGCCAACCGAGTTTCCCCAAATGCCACTTGCCCTTCGAACACTTATCGACATCACAAATATTCCACAGCAGCAAACACAAGCACCTCCTGCTCAGCAATCTCCTTCTTGGCGACTCCTCTTCAACGACAGGCTCAAGAGTAGTAGTCTCATCGACGACATTCTTCCCAGGAACAGCCTCAGGAGGATTGGTAACAACCGAGACAAGCCTCTGGTAGCACCGCACCAAAACTGGATGCATCAAGAGGGCCTCAACAACAGTCTCAGCTGGAAGCCTCAAGGCTATCTGCGCCCTCTCGCCGCCCGCCGACTTGAGAAGAGGAGGAAGACGGCCGGTGGCCACAAGTGATGACACTACATCCCCATCAATCGTACAAACGCAACCCGCTCCCGCCGGGCAAGCATCACCTGTCAGTGACTGGAATTCATGGCCATGAGCTGTTACATGGTCCCTTTGGCTCTCTGCATCCCGAGTACCTCTGCTAAGGAAGCATCTGTCAGGCATGATTGACCAGTCCATGTATGTTGCTCATCTCGCTGGGTACTATCAAAGTTCGCACAACATTTGTTTGCTAATAACGTTATAGATTATGGATTCGAGAAAAGTACTGGAAACAAATTCTGAGCCGGCATGCCAATGCTTTTGACCGCTGCCATTTTCCAGAGCCCAATTCGACAACGAGCCGGCCGAATTGGCATGACACACCCCGACGAAGCTCATCACCTTCATACTCGAAGTTCATTACAATACAGTGTCATCAAGCTACTTGATCCCGGCCGGGTGTTCAATATCAACTTATACATAGGCTATTCTGCTAAGACCGAGGGCGTGCGCAGTCTTGGTGCAGCCAGCACGCTGTCTATCATGCTTTCACTCAACAAGCAAATATCGCTGCCAGTCACATCCTGAACACAGGCGCGATGCCACCAATCAAAACTTCCAGTTGGCAAGTATTCTCTATCCGAAGTCGCAGACCTAGACAATAAAGCTAATGTTGCGTTCCTTGTAGGCTTTGTTCTCCGGCTGGGTAAGCCCAGACACTCAGATATCTCGAAGCCCGCGACAGAGACTATCAATGAGGTTGGCTTCTGGGACGTAAGTGAATTTTCCGTATGCAGAAACATACAAAGCTGACTTACGCGATGTTAGGGACGATGGCAAAACGGCCCAATGGTATCGGTACCCATTCACGATAAAGCACAAAGTTTTGGTCTTTTTGAAAAGGCCAGTGATCGCGATCACAAGAGTTGCCTGCCCGTTTGCGACAGCTGTCTTCTGCCCAGTTCTACCAGTATCACCAAGATCAGGAAGCAGTTCTCGGTATTTGGCCCCACCACTCTTTGGAGCGCGAAATTGTCACCCAGCGACTGTGGTGGAAGAGAGGTCCTCGCAGGAGGTCAACTGCGAGGCCTACCTGGCAATTGAGAAGGGTGGACCTGGGGCCATCGGTCGGATGGACGAGTACGACCAGGTGTTGGAGATGTTACTTCTTGCTCATCTCTAGGATGCCAATCCAGTTGTGACACCCATGAGCTGATTCCATATCAGAACCACATACGTCGTGCGTCCGTACTATCATGGCAGACTAGTTTTGAGTAGGCTTTGGTCCAGTATCCGATGCGTGTAGCTGCCATGATCGCTTTGAAGCCGTCTTGTGCTAACCCTGTTGTCTTTGCGAGAATCTATACCACGAACATTAACAGCATCCTATGAGAGACACTGGTGACAAACGACAATTGGGAGCGGTAAAGGGTTTGATAACTTGGGCAAGGACATCATTGGTAGTGAACTGTTGCTCCCATGGATTGGCCGCTGAGCTTTCACTGCTGAGCAATGATGTCACGAAGGTAGATGATCTGCTGCAAGGTCAAAAGGCACGACCAACGTCTACTGTTTCCATTGAGGACATCAGTGACGCTGCCACCTGTCGGGAAAATCGCAATGGAATACAATGTACTTGTTGACTTTGTAGCATCGCTGACGCCACTCCCATGGAACTGTCACCTCAACCATCGACACCAACTCGATCGATCAGTCTACCACTACTTGGAAACCGGCTTCTCAGCGCGGCTACCACAACTTGGAGTCATATATAGTGATGGGCTACTCTGATTGCGAGATTCGAAGGGCATCTAAAAGTACCGAAATTCCTGGTCTGAAAACCCGAAGACTGAGGCCAATCGGGTGTGTGTTGAGCGTGATGCGGAGTGATGGTGAAGTCAAGATGAGTTATGGTGACAATCACCACCTTGTGGGCCAGAGGAGACAGGATCTACTGCCCGCGCTACATTTGCATGGTGTGATGAAGCCTGGAGCAATTGCCTCTGATCTCGAAAAGCTACTCTCAACAAAGCCATCATCAACGGGCCAGCCAGAGGCAGATGCCGGGTCCGGGAATCCGGGTAATCGTTCTCGGGGCGGGTATACGGGATTACAAATTGGCGGCGGTTCATCGGGACAATTGGCAGCTTGGAATACTATTCTTACTGACTACTTCTATAGAGAAAGTCAGCTCACATGTCACAAAGAGAAGTATAAAGGGTCGCTGTGGGATGCAGTTGTTGGAGAACCACATCATCAATATCGACATCAAGATCAACATACATCGACGCAGCTTGAGTGCAGCCCCTTTATAACTACAACCGCAAGTCAACATAATCGAAGCCTTTCTGACTCTACTTCATACTCCACTGCCAAAATGCCAAACAAGATTGTCATCATCGGCGCCGGGTTCGCTGGAGTCTGGAGCGCCCTCTCAGCTCAACGCCTTATCAACCTCAAGAATAAAGAACAAGACATTGAAATCCTCGTCATCGCACCTGATCCATGGCTGACCCTAAGACCACGACTCTACGAGGCCAACGCCTCAACCATGAAGCAGCCCCTTGCACCGCTCTTCAAGGCTGCTGGCATTGGCTTTCTTCAAGGGACCGCCGAGACCATTGACACCAACTCGCAGACGGTTCACGTTCAATCTTGTTCAGGCGACGAGTCTGATGTCCATTTCGACCGACTTATTGTCGCGGCTGGGAGTGCAGTCGTACGACCCAAGAGCGTCGCTGGTCTTGACCAGTATGCATTTGACATTGATTCACTGGCTGGTGCTACCAAACTCGAGGCTCATCTCAAGAGTCTAGAGTCCCTTCCCTCCAGCAAAACCCGCGACACTGTGGTTATTTGCGGCGGTGGCTTTACTGGTATTGAAATGGCAGCAGAGCTTCCAGATCTACTCAAGCACATGGCAAACCCTAACATCGTCCTTGTCGAGAGTGCCCCGGACATTGGTCCTGAGCTTGGAGCAGGTCCTCGCCCTACCATCATGAAAGCCCTGGGAAGTCTCGGAGTCGAACTCAAGCTTGGAGCTGCAGTTACTACAGTTGATGCCAACGGTGTACAACTCAGTTCCGGCGAGCGCATCGACGCAATGACTGTCGTCTGGACTGCCGGTATGCGAGCGACACATCTAACGCAGCAAATCCCTGGAGCAAAGGATACACTCTCTCGTCTCTACGTAGACCCAGATCTTCGCGTACCAGGCTGTGAGCACGTCTTTGCCACTGGGGACGCCGCCCATGCTGTTACTGATACAGAAGGGCACATCGCCTTGATGTCCTGCCAACACGCCAACATCCTCGGCCGTTATTCCGGACACAACGCAGCAGCAGACCTACTCGGCGAGTCGACCGTCCCCTACTCTCAGCCCGGATACGCTACATGTCTTGATCTTGGACCATGGGGCGCGCTGTTGGCTGACGGATGGGAGAGGAATGTGAAGATGACGGGGGATGTTGCGAAGCAGGTAAAGCGATGCATTAATCAGAAATTGATTGTGCTGCCACAGGATGCTAGGGAGGCTATGGACGCTGCAGATCCTGCTTCGTATAGTATGGAGAGCCTCTACAAGACTATTTCTCAGGGCACTGGGATTGATGTGGTGCAATTGGGAGGGTACTAAGAGATGAAGTAAAGGAAGCTGTAACCTTTCATAAATTGTACATTTAGTATCATCTAGCTCGTATTCTTACTAGATATTTCTCATATCGACTACTGTATCGATGTACACTTCATATGTAACTACTCTACTTATTGAATCGAAACAAAAGACATGTTCCAGGATGTCAAATGCAAACATGCACTCACAAGGATGTCCTCCCCCAGTCCCACCCCCACACGTCAGGCAGTCCTGCACATGTCACGTCACGTCACCCTCCACAGCCAACATACATACCATAGACTACTCGGTACCATATTCACCACCGTCTAAATAAAGATACTCTCTTTCTTTCTCTCTCTCTGTTTTCCCGATCAATGCACCTACCCGCGCATCTCACACAAAGTAAACGAAACATTCCATCAATCACAAGTGATATACCCTTAAGGATGTGAATAAAAACCCTCATTCGAACGGCAACTTGCATTAGTACATGTCCTTTTGTGAAACACCAGATCTGCTGTCAAAACCCACGGCTCATCTTTCCTATTTCCCCTCCCTCTCTGAAACGAAACATTACACAAACCCTTTGTTGGATTAATCATCTATAAGCCATGGCGTTGAGAGAAATCGCGAATGCATTCATTGCATGGAAACGCGTGTCCTTGCCTCTCGCACTCGCAACAAGAATAAAAGGTGTCGTCATCATTTGAATCCGAGTCTCCAATAATATCGCAATACTACTTTTCTTCGTGTCCGTGTCGTGTTGCCCGGTTGAAAGAAAGAGAGGGGGGAAACAAACGAGAGGAGAGAGGGGCAAAGCAATCATGGAGGGTCGCGTCGTGCTGCACTTGAGGGTGTCACGACGGTATCAACTTGAGTCTAGTGCCCTTTTTTCTATATAAGAGTGAGCGAGTGCGTGATAGGTTGTCGTGCATCTTTTCTTCGCTTCGCTTGGATGTACAATGTTTGGGATGACAAGTCAAGGGGAGGCCCTTTCACTGCATGGGCTGTCATGTCAGGTCAGGTCAGTAGTTACAGTCACAAGAGAGGGGGGCAAACAGAAAAGTATTTTCGATATTTTTTTATTATTTTTAATCAGCTTTCTCTCTTTCTGACTTTCTCCTCGACGCCAAGGATCTATTCTTTCCAAGATCTACAAGGCCGGAGAGCTGTCCAAGTTTCGACAGCCATTACTATCGTCCCCTCATCCACCGCCAGCCAAAAAAAGCCCAAAAATATCAGTACATGATTGTGTAATGTTTCCTTGCCTCCAACACTTCCCTACCCATTGCTTTGCTTTGCGTTTGCAATGTCCGGGGATAAGTGTTTGTCTTTGTGTGTTTGTGCAAGCACAGACAATGTCGTGCACATCCATCCATGGCGCGGGGGGGAGGGGGAAACAATGAAACTGTAAAACCAAATCAAACTCCAGCGAGTCAGAGCTGTCCTGCTCTGCGCGCATTGTTCTCCTTTGTTTTGTAACCCTGGTTCCCGTCTAAACTTTTTCGACTTTCGCTTTTCGTTATCCAGATCCTCTGTCCAACGCCTTGTACTTCCCATTATGTACACTTCTAAACAATAAACAATATGTGCAGGTCTCAATGACCAAAAGGTATGTTGTGCCGTCGAGGCTATATCGGGTTCAATGACCCAAAAAATGAAAAAGGAATGACATGAGTCGGGGTATCTCTGCAAAATGTTCAGGAAAGCAAAAACATGAAAAAGAAGATAAAACGCCAAGCAACCCCATGAGAGCTGGCTATATCATCCAACGACTTCTAGTTTTTGTCTAGTCGTCATCGTGTCGTAGGTCATTAAAAGTTGATCGTTGAGATCAAGAGAAAGTTACTTTCGCAGGCCGACTTTGCCTGCGAGGTTCTTCCAGAATCGTGCTCCCTTGCGCTCCTCGCTGTGCGTCCGTAGCATCACCTCGTCCCGTTGCATGGGTCCTACAATGTCCTCGTCGCCTCGGGCGGGGAACTTGCCATCCGCATCCACCAGCCGGGGAATTGCGCTGGGCAGTCCATCCTCGAGGCGCTTCCATTGCATGCCAGCAAAGACATCGTCCAGAGGTGGGGGTCGACCAAGGGTAGAACCGCCGCTGTTGGCTCGTGGTCGTGGACGACCACGGCTTCGGCTTCGTGAACCGCTTGTTGAACTGGGAGCAGAGCTGGTAGCTTCCACAATCTGGGCCATGAGCCCATCGTGAGTCGCCCTCCATCGCTTTTCGATTTCGGCCCATTTGGCCTCGGTAAGACCATAGATCTTGCTCGTCTCGCCATAGTTCTCTCCCGTGCGCACGAGGTGCTTGGTGTAGTTGCATCGCGCCGTGTCCCAATCCTTGCGTAACTGCTGGAGGGCCTCCATGTTCACAGTCTCGGGTTGATAAGGCTGCGGAGTAATGGTAAAGTTGGCGTGACCAAGACTATCAGACCACTCGTCGTACTCCTGCAGGATCGAGGGGAGAGGGAGTGGAAGCTCGGGGCTGTTGGAACCAAAGCGGAAGGATGATACTGAAGGTCTCGTGCTCAGAGATGGTCGAGGGAACTGTGACGCAGAAGGAACCGGCGAGGGGACCTCGGTGGTGGAAGAAGGTGGTGCAATGGTTGGTGATTGTAGAGGAGACTCTGGTGGGGGTCCACAAAGAGGGCTGGTCATTAATGGTGGCAGTAGAGGTGTTGTGGCCATGCCTCGCTCTCGCTCAAGGTCGGATTGCTCGACAAGAGCTTGCGCCTTTTCAATGTCGATAGGCGCGGGTAGGTTGATACTCTCGGTGCTTCCGTAGTAAGATACTGCAGGAGTAGGGAGTCCAGTGTTTTCTAGCATGCGATCCTGACCGGGTCGGCTGGGTGCTGACATGGATGACGATCGGCTTGAGGGACCTCCAGAAAGAACAACACTCTCCAAGCTGAGCTCGGTGCTGGGCGACATCATGGGGTTGCCTCGGCGGCCGTTTTGTTTCCAGAGCGACATGTTGGGGAAGCGGGCACCAATGCGTGACGTGAGGCCGGCGAAAGGCGACTCGCTGCCTGATCTCTTCTTGCGGGAGCGCTCGTCCATGGGCATGTCACCGTCACTCAAGAAGCCCATGTCGTAGTCAATATCGTAGTCGCCAACAATGTTGCCGTCGAACATGATATCCTCGGAACTATTTCGGGGCTCATATGGGTCGTCGCCTACACGGGAAGAGGCTGGGTTAGTAACTCCACGATTACGAAAGTGGCAGGCCAAACACGACTCCTTGCGGGAAGATATGACGGCCTGACCAGACGACGAACAAGACATACACAAACAGTCATAGAGACTAAACTGGTCGGAAGGTGCAAGACTAATACGGTCGGTGTTATCCTCGTCGTGAGTGTTGTTGTGTTCAGGTTCCAGAGGCTCTTCTTGGACATCGGGCAATGATCGCATTGGAGGTTTTGTGTGGGTCGATTGCGTAGGTGAGATGGGACTTTCGTTCAATTGCGGTGGCAGATCAAGAGAAGAGGTTGAGCTTGACATGCGAAAGTGACCCTTTGCAGGAGAGAAAGTCGGAGTAAGTGGTGAAGCAACATCGGATGAGGACGAGTTTGTTGTGTAGTAGACGTATGAGAGGTCTGTCTCGGGGCTAACTTGTTGTACCTCCCACTTGCGGCGATCCTCCACCATCTGCGGAAGCAGCAGCGGCTTGAGTCTGGGCGACATGCCGGCCGGTACGGTCGAGGCCGTGAGGATTGAGGAGAGTCGAAGAAGCGAGCGGTCGACCTGTATTTTCCCTCGTTGCTGCTATATTATGCTTATTTCGGGTTTGGGTTTGGTGTTGAAAGGTTGGTAAGAAGAAAAACAAGAGAAAAGAGGAAAACAAGAAAGTTGGAGGGATGCCTCGGGAGGTAGTGGATGATGATAGTCTTAGAGGCCCGTAGTGACACCGCAGCCCACAAGGAGGGTTTAGCTCGTTTGCAGGTACTTTGCGCTGTCTGTCGGGCCAGGTGGCGGCGGATCCGGGGACCGGGGGGTTGCTTTTTTTTCCCTCCAAGCCTAAGAAGCTAAGACCAGGGTGGGATTCTGGGAAGCAAAAGGATGGCTAATGGATGGGTAGGGAGCGGAAAGTTGTGTTGCTGGTAGTGGAGGACTAGGAGGGTGGGCTAAGAACAGGGGGGCAGGTGCGAGCGCGGGGCGGGTCCTTTCCCTTTCAAGACTGGGCGCTGGGCTCTGTCCTCTGCTTGCAACTTTTTTTTCCTCTGCTCTCAGACAGCAGAAAAAAAAGAGAGAGGTGGGGTTTGCTTTCGGTTGGGCAGGAGTCAACTAGGAAACGGTTTCGGATAGTGGAGTTCTTTCTTGTCGTCTCTAGGTTTCTTTTCTCTGCTCTCGTCAAGCAAGCAAGTGGGCTGTGTTCGGCAGAGTCAGAGAGGAGGCTAGACTAGTGCAGAGAACGAAAAGCCGGGTGTAGACAGGCTGCTGCTGGTCCGGTCCTGCTGTTGCTGACTCTTGTTTTTTTACTTGTACGTTGATGAGTCGACTCAAGTAAAACAAGTCCCTGGTTGCTTTTTTGACTTTGGCCCGCCCTACAACGGTGCTGGTTGGTTATGTCCTCGTGAGGCGGGTGTGACTCGTAACAAACTAACAGAGTGATAGTCAATAGGGGGGGAATTAGTATCTAATAGATTGATAGAATAATGATATCTGCTTGATTGATTGATAGACGATCAGAAAAAGCGGAAGCTACAAGTGCCGGGGCATGACCACGGTAAATATGCATCATCAGGTGGGATGATTGACTGACTCTGCTTCTGGCGGCTGGGCAGGGTTACAACCAAACCAGTGCGCGGCAGAAGAATACAACACAACAGCAGAACATAGGCAGGGCTTTGGCAAGTCAAGTTTGTAACTTGAGAGAACAAGCGCTCGGTCGTCCACGTGTTATTGAACCGAGGGTTGGGCGCGACTACATGAGACTGCACAGCTGACGTTGTTACTACTCTACTGTACTGTATTGAACCGCGGCTACAGATGTGTGTTTACCATCAGTGTATGTATGTATGTACATTACAATATGTGTCTGGTGATGGATGCTGTGGTGGGTTAGGTTGGAAGATGGCCGTTGAGGTGGCATTTGACTTTGTTGAAGACTTCATTTTCTATCTATTGCCCATGTTCTACTGCATAATGATATCTCTATTAACAAGAGGTGATGAATAGATAACCTGTACCGATGTTGCCTTCTCAACACATGCCATGCAGTGCATGTACAAGAGGAGCATAGAAAAGGTGCGTTATACCTCCCTCGTTCGTGGTGGCAGGGATATGGGATAAAAAAGGTTGGCTGATGTTCAAGGTTCTGGGGCCGACAAGGCGGGGGAGGAGAACGAGACTTGCTGCTGTGTCTCTTGTCGCGGCTGAATGTTAATTTGTTTCTGCAACTCACAAAGAGGGCATGCTGGCGTGACGTGGGAATAAGGTGATGAGGAGAAGCAATACAAGAAATCCATAGGTTAGCTGCGTCGACTGGGCTGGGAGTGGCAGCTGGCTGGTGTCCTTGGTTCTGCTGTAACACTGTACTGTAACCAGCAGCTTATCTTTTTACAGTGGACGCTTACAGCACGCGCAGGTTGATTTTACAGAGCTTCCTTCAGGGCATCAGGGAAGTGGGGCCGCCGATTTCGCCAATTGAAATTGATTTGGTGGAGAGAGGTTGGGTCATTTGAGGAGAGACAAGGCCAATCAAGACTGATGAAGTGTGAGGCCGAAGAGAGAGGCTGGCTGGCTGGCTGTTATGAGGCATACTATGATGTGCGCAAGGGAAACAAACAGCCCGTGCATTCATTGTTTGTGGCTCAGATTCTGGTGTTAGTGCTGGAACTACCGCGATCGACAGACGGCAATTGGACTGAATACAGGTTTAAAACAATGGCTAAATACTATTGAGGAACGGGAGGCGACATTCAAACAACAATACAATAACAAAAGAAAAGTCAAAATCTATCTCAAACAAAACTCAAATACGATGCAACAGATAACGAACGATGACATTTGGCGAGGGAACCACTGGGACCCTTGGAAGAGAGACGGTAAAACCTTGGGTCCATAGAGGTAGGTTCAAGTTAATTGGGAGTAGCAACAGGGATCTACCACGAACTACAAGTAAATGGATTACGAATTATTACCGACTGCTAGCAAAATTCATCGATCGATGATGATTCCAAAGTTTGGAACTATCTGTCTATGAACTGATCTAGCACGTCTTTTATGAAACAATAACTGCACATGTCGTCTTTTTATGCAATTTCACTAAATTCATTTATGCTTCTGTGGCTCACAACGTTGGGAAAAAACCGTTATTTTGTGTAACTGACTTCTCCCCAAATGGGAAAAGACTTGAAGCAAGTTGCATTCCATCCAGTATTACATTATTACATACAACTCCCAAATGTGGCAGTAGCGTAGCTTACATAGCTTCCTGCCATTGGATGCAAAGATCAGCGCTTCTCCAAGTTTTTGGTTTTTTGTTTACTTTCTCTGCATTGTTTGTTTTCTTTTATTTCCCGACCCCCGTATTATTGACCTCATCACTATTGCTGATCATTCTTTTTATTTTTTATTTTTTTGTGTCTTTACCCTTTATCCTCTGAAAGCTGCAAAACCCCTCTTGTGACTCTCTTTTCGTATCATCTCCTCTCGTTCGTAGTTCCAGTCCCTTTTTTTGCTCTTCCCACTTGTTGTCCTGTCCCACTCTCGGTCAGATCAAAAATGTGACATTGACAAGGCCGCCCTGCCCTGGGTCGACCCAGCCCAGCCCAGCTCCAGCCCAGTCGCAAGCAGGGCTCCTCGTAGGCAGAGAAGCCGGTGACAAGGGTCAAGACAGAACAGCCTGCCAGCTCAGGTGGGAAGAGCTTGGGCCTTGGGCCTTGAGCCTTGGGCTTGGGCTTGGGTTTTCATGTGAGTGAGGAGGAGTCAGCAGGGGGTACGTAGCCTTGCACATGACTTGACTTCCTAGGCACCGTTCGTCTGGGTCGGCCTCGTTTTTCTATAATCCTTGGATTGGATTGGCCTTATCCTTGTCCCCCCCGGATCCCTATGGGATCAGTGAGTTTTGCTGATGAAGGCGGTATCCCTTTTTTTTGGTCAGTCTCTGTTCGCCTGTCACCGACGATCAAATCTAGACTATCTCGCCTAAGCAGCTCATGCTTTTCGGCACCGGAAGCTCAGGCCGAACAATTGAGCTCGCAATCTTGTCCATTGATGATGGTCTGAAACTCGGATAGGGAAAGAAAAGCCGTTGAACCAGAAGCCGCTGACGGACACAACTCTATTCCTCCTCGATGCGACTTTACTAAAAAAGCAAAACTTCATCTTACTTGTTTCCTTTCCATGGAAGCAAGTAAAGTGGCTTGAACAACCAAAAACTTGTTGAGCTTGCTGGATGCAATATTACGTCGTTGTTCAGAGTACCTATTTTACTGGCCTCAAGTCAGTAACTCTGGGTTAATTGGTGTCGATCACTTCCCTTCGCGAGATGAGGAAACGCGCTGGACTTGTTTCCACGAGACAACAGGCCCCCCCC
>JAAVUE010000235.1:0-19469 GCA_014898975.1 Fusarium nodosum | reverse complement strand
GGGGGGGGGAGGGGAAGAAGAAGAACTTGAAAAAAAAACTGGAACTCATGAGCCGCCGCTAAGCTGAAGCTGCCCCCGATCATGTCTTGGTCTCTGAACCCCGACGAGGACCGAGAAAACGTGGGGAACGTCTTGCAATTGGAGATGACTCCATTATTCAACACCAAGTTCGGTGCATCTTGTCCCGATATCTACTTCGTCAGAGGGGAATCCGAGGCAATGCATAACCCCTACGGAACATTGCTTTACCGGACTGTACCATCACGAGACTCACTGACCGACCAGTCGTTACGAGTTTCGAGGCCATATGCTGCAGTCCAAATTATTTTCAACCCACCTTTGTAAGGCCACCATCACATCCTTTGTAAAGGGAGGCTCATCCCCAGCTCGTGTGAATTCTTCTTCTTTCAAACTTCTCTATCATAAAATTTTTTCGTGTTCGCGACTTGTCAAGCTCCAGCAACTCCCCTCCATCGACTCGTATATGGTTCAATTGATTTTCTGCCTCTAAAATGTCATCCGTCAAGGACTTTCCTAAGATCAAGGCCATTAGGTCCTTCATTATCGGCGGTGTTGGATCGGGTATGTTGTGCTGATTCGTGTTTTGATAAGACAAAACTCAAAACGCCCGCGACTGCCAATGCATGCTAATAGTTCTTGACAACAGGCGGTGATTATCATAACGTCAAGGGTGGTCACTGGTATGTCGGCGCAATCCCATATCATCTCGTCTCCAACTCATCGCTCACAATCGATCCTTAGGCTCATTGATAGTGACATTTCAACACCAGCTTCAAAATGGGAACAGTACAAAAAGTCAAGGACTAGCTGGGGCATCAATGTTCTAGGCTCATTTCTGGTCGAGATTGAGGCTACAGATGGAACAGTAGGCTTCGCCACTGGTTTTGGAGGTAAGTTCAACTGCTCAGAAGAGTCTGATGATAGGCCTGCAGATTTCGATTCTCAGGGCCCGCTGGAGATGAGTTGCTGACAGAATCTATAGGTCCTCCCGCCTGCTGGCTCGTTCACCAGCACTTCGAGCGCTTCCTAATCGACGCTGACCCTCGCAACACCAACCTCCTCTTCGAGCAGATGTACCGAGCCTCCATGTTCTACGGCCGCAAGGGTCTCCCCATAGCCGTCATTTCGGTCATCGACCTCGCCCTTTGGGACCTTCTAGGAAAGGTTCGCAACGAGCCCGTCTACCGTCTCATCGGAGGTGCTACCAAGGAGCGCCTAGATTTCTACTGCACAGGCCCCGAGCCCACAGCTGCCAAGGCAATGGGATTCTGGGGAGGAAAGGTCCCCCTGCCTTTCTGTCCTGATGACGGCCACGAGGGCCTCCGTAAGAACGTCGAGTTCCTGCGAAAGCATCGTGAGGCTGTTGGCCCCGACTTCCCCATCATGGTCGATTGCTACATGAGTTTGAATGTCAGCTACACAATCGAGCTCGTCAAGGCTTGCCTCGACCTTAACATCAATTGGTGGGAGGAGTGCTTGTCGCCCGACGATACTGATGGATTTGCGCTTATCAAGCGTGCCCACCCTACTGTCAAGTTCACTACTGGTGAGCACGAGTACTCTCGATATGGCTTCCGCAAGCTTGTCGAGGGTCGGAACCTCGACATTATCCAGCCCGACGTCATGTGGCTTGGTGGTTTGACTGAGCTTCTCAAGGTCGCTGCATTGGCTGCTGCGTACGATGTGCCGGTTGTTCCTCACGCCAGTGGTCCTTACAGCTACCACTTCCAAATCTCACAGCCCAATACTCCTTTCCAAGAGTATCTGGCCAACTCCCCTGACGGTAAGAGTGTTTTACCTGTATTTGGGGACCTCTTTATCGATGAGCCTATTCCTACCAAGGGATATCTCACGACCGCTGACCTGGATAAGCCTGGATTTGGGCTAACCATTAACCCGGCCGCTCGGGCTAAGCTTATCCCCAGTGACTACCTGTTCAAGGTTCCTGAGATACCTCAAAACCCCATGACTGGTAAGGAAATCAAGTCAAATGAACAATCCGAGAAGCCCAATGGCACTCTTGACTCCCTTGTGGCCAAGGTAGAAAGTCCCACAACCTCGACGAGTTCTTAAAAAACCGATTGTTCTATAATAAGTACTACCATGGATGTTTCTGTGTTCTCGTTTTGGTTGGTCGGGGGTTTGCTCTTGTAACCACACTTTGTGATCAAGGTACTCAGTCAAGGAAGGCTTTTAGTGTATTGTTGATTGACAATGTGAAAAGATAGAACCTGGTAGCATCTTGGGACACTGATAATTGAATTAAGATATATCCATATTTACCTGTACGGAGTTGCCAGAGTGTCCAGTTGCATTCGTCCCCAGAAAAAGAAAATCTTTCATAAACAGTCAAATTCGAAAGGCTCCGTCAAGTCATTAAATGGAGTTAAAAACATACCATATGTAAAACTTGAATATTGATGTTGCTGAAAGCCAGTGTGCACAATGGGCATTGACTACCTACTTGATAATACAAAGAAATATAAAAGCAAATAAGATTTCGATAATGCGACCCACAGCGTCCAAGGTGTACACAGTCTCGCGAACAAATAGACGCAACGTTGAATGCATGCATGCATCGTGAGACTTTTTCCTGGGGTCAAATGGTGACCGTCTACGCCGCTCTATGAAAGACGGTGGCCATTCAGAACGTCAGTGGCAAATTCTCACGATCCAATGCACAACCCTAGTAAAGAGCCGTTGGTTTGAGCGCCCTGCCCCCAAGTTTAGGGTTTTGTGGGAACTGATCGAGCTTCTTTTGCGGGGGTTTATCGACATTTGCTAGATCTGAAATACAATTTTCGAGGTTCACGATCATTTGGCATATTTGTCTAGTGTTTCTATCTCAACGATACGTTGATTTATGAAAAGAATTACCCTCTGATCGGAGTCTGCTAAGATCCACATCATCACTCCAGTCTTCGTCTCAAAAGGGTTTCGGTCAAATCTCTCACACTTGACTAGTAAGCTAATTGGCATTTCCCCGCCGGTGTCTCGCGTGAAAATACACCGAGATAACGACACCATTCATCATGAGCAGTAAATTTGATTCGCCCCAATGTCTCGCAGGCTGGTGCACCGAGGCCTTTTTTGTCACCAGCGTCACAGCAAGGTCTAGAAGAGGCCCAAGACTTACTTTCTGCGAGACCCCTCCCTTTTATACAACGACCCCTCATTCTCAGCATCGGTTTAACCTGTCTACAAGGAGCGTTGCAAACGGCTCGAGTTTTCTCATATTGAAACAACTAGTTGAAACAAGCACTTACTGTCAGTTGCGCATTTACGTTAGCAGTTATGTTAATGCCCGCAGGTCTTCTCGCCAACAAGACTGCCATCATTACCGGCGGCACAACCGGAATTGGTCGTGCTATTTGCCTTGAGTTTCTGCGGCAAGGCGCCAATGTTGTGGTGAACCACTTGGGCCTTGAGAAAGACAAGACTCACCTCGACTCACTCATCACCGAGGCCGACGAAATCCGAAAGGCATCATCCACTGCTGGACACCTCGATCACCAGGCGGGCGACGTTCGGGACCCAGCGACAGCAACAGAACTAGTCAAGAAGGCCGTTGAGCACTCCCCCAAGAAGCGACTTGACGTTTGCGTGTCCAATGCCGGCATCTGCACATTCGCTGATTTCCTTACGCTCGAGCCGGATTTGCTTCACTCAACGGTGCGAACGAACCTTGATGGTGCCTTTTACGTGACTCAGGCTGCTGCACGGCAAATGGCTCTTCACCAAGAGCCCAAGGGAGGAAGCATCATCGGCGTCTCTTCCATCTCAGCCCTTGTCGGTGGTGGCCAACAGACACACTATACACCCACAAAGGCAGGTGTCTTGAGTTTGATGCAGAGCACAGCGTGCGCCCTAGGGCAACACGGTATCCGGTGTAACGCGCTCCTCCCAGGTACGATTCGCACACAGCTTAACGACGCCGACCTGGCTGATGATACAAAACGAGCTTATATGGAAGGCCGTATCCCTCTGGGACGTACTGGTTCGCCCTCCGATATGGCTGGCCCGGCCGTCTTTCTGGCGTGTTCAGAGCTAAGCGGATACGTAACCGGTGCGCAGCTTCTCGTCGACGGTGGTCTGTTCGTCAATCTTCAGTGAAGGAGAGAAGATTAAGCTCGTGGGGAGAAATGGGGATATGGAGAAGTGGGTATGTGGAGGCGAAGCGCTATGGATATCGAAGTAAGACCAAAACCTGGAGAAATATGGAAATCAACAACTGCCACCGACATGCTGTTCCCTGTTTGTGGAGATGAGTCAATTCTAGTTGCGTGGATGATTACCTGCCCGAGTCGTAAAAATTCTGACTCGTGGAGCCTGCCAGTGTTTTGTCACGATATCATCAGAACCGCCCTAGCCTATATGGCCATTTCTGCAGGCGAACCACCCAGGGTAGCCGGAGACCCGGGGCGGCGCTATCAAGTCCGGGGTCGCGGCGCCGGGCTTGGACGGCGTTGACCGGCTGCTTCAATTTTCGTTCTCGCGCATTAAGCGTAGATCGATGCCCCATCCGGGAATATCAGCGTATCTGTGCTGCTGGGCAAGATTGAGGGGAAGAAAGCGAGCGACTATTTAGAGGCTTGTTTGTTGGTTTGTAGGAAGTCAATAGACGATCTGCATCACACGGCTTTTCCTTTATCAAGACAAATCGGAGCTCAAAGAGTACTACGTGTTACAAATTGCAGTATACAACCGTAAATCTCTGCACAATATCTGGATCCGTCACACTCATGTTAAACCCTTGTCTCTTTTGAGGCTGCCGTACCATTGTCTTTACCCTCCATTACAGACCAAGGAAAACAAGAATTATCCCGTCTGATTCAGAAGGGTCTTAGACGGTAGCAGAACATTCAAACGTTAACGAGGAAATGATAAGCAGGAGGTGACTAGGATCTTGGGCGGGAATCGACCGAGGCTGTCTGACAATACACTTTGGCCAAGACGTCCCCTCGCCATGTAGACTCACTGGTTATCGTTGTCTGATAACCAATCAATACCTTGGAACAAAGGAAAAAATGCCTTTTTTTCTCCTGCAAAGTCCGAACTCTATTTGCCGAAGGTATTGTTTTCTAGAAATTCTTTGTGGGATATGTAGTGACATCACGGACGGCGATCAAGGTCAAGAAAAACAACCACCTAAAATAACACATTTCCTTTACTTGTGCACAAGAGACCCTGATATCGTACCGTCCTGTCCGTCTAGCCCACCGTAATGTAATACACGGATTCGTAAAAACAGTCGGCAATCATCCTTTAACTGCTTTCTCCAGTGTTTTCCCCTCATGTTAGTTTTTGTCCGACTCCTGTACTCCATCGATTGCAGGGATTCTGCAAGGAACAATGGTGTTAATCGCGCGCATACCCCGCGAAAACGAGAAGGTTGAGACCAAGCGTATTGAACTATGATCCTAGTATCAGCAGAGACTTTGATGGTTGATTCAAGAGGCCGCCGCTGCTGCCAAGAGAAGAATGGCCCAGATGATTGCTTTCATCCGGGACGTGAATGGACGAGCAGAAAGATAACAAGGCATTTTAAGAGAAGCGAGCGATGCGCAAGCTTACTTCATTAATGGTATGTACTCTCATGTAAGGCAGGACGGGAAAACGGTAGGGCGACGATGACGATGATGACTACCGTATCAAGACAACGTCGACAGACAAAGGCACCCAAAGGCTGAGCTGGGCTGGGTCAAGCCAAGCCAAGCTCGGTTGAATTGAAGTGGCAGGCAGGTCAGTGCCCACTGACTGATCCTTGATGAACGAACCTCTTTCTGGTGTACACACAAGGACCCTGTGTACTTGTACCAGGCTGCCCTGCCCAGCTGCCGCATGCAGATCTAATCCCGATCAAGGTGATAACGGCTATCTTTTGACCGCGTTTCACATGCTTTCAGGGACAGATTTTTTCTGAACTGGATGGTTTGTGTCGCAGCAGCCACGTTGTACAATTACTAACGCATTTCTCTGCTTTGTTTTTCTCTCCGCCGTGACGACCATCAGTATATCATCCATCTACTGCGATCGCGATATATCTTGTTTTTTTTTTGTTTTTTTTTGCCAATGTTAAGATGACACAAAGAATCGCCGATTATTGTGCAATGTAACGCTTTTCTGGAATGAATAATATTTTGCTGATAGTGCTAGCCGAAAGTGCCCGTCAAAGACCGCATTGGGGGATCCGAGCCCACCGATGGGGCCGTTCCGCATGGCTGATAGGGCTTCGGATCGGACTGATGGGGTTTGGGCGGACCCTGAGCGGACCCTGAGCGGAGCCAACTTGACGTCACTCAAACAACGGACCGAAACTGTGCGCCGAAATATACAAACGGGTACCAGATTGGCACAGAATAACGAACCGAGTCTTGATTCCGCGGGAGGTAGTGGAGGTAGGGAGCTGCTTGCATGCATTTCCACCGTCGATAATGCCTCTCCCTCTGACGGTGACCGTATTGGCGTCATTGATGTTGTACTTGACGGTGGATACTCTTTTGATACATTGGGGTGTTGAATCCGGTTTCTCTCAGGATCGCGCGCTTGATGGCGTCGACCTTGCATTAATTCTGACGCCGAGAGCTGAGTACAGCAGCCCCCTGAGCCCCTGGGAGCCGTCAACTCATCCTTAGGGGATTCTATCAGAGATGCTGCTTTGACTGGTTGTAAATGGCCGATGCAGAGTTCTGATTGGTGATACGTACCTCCAAGGAGCCTCAGGGTCCACACCACAATGGAATTAAACGATTCTTCCATACCCAGTACATATACGTGTGTACAGGTACGGTACACGGTAGAGCATATCGTTGCCGTTAGAAGACGCCACAGTTCTACACCGTTTTTTGTGGTGTCTGATACGATTCAAGAAGCCATGATACCGGGATTAGACGACGACAATCAATTGGCGATCACAGCACGTCCTACCTACCTGCGTCTGACAGAGAGACACAATGTGACAGATACAACCCCGTCTCCGGTTGCGTTATTTACAACCTGTTGGTTGACAAATGCCAACAGGGTCGGTCTGGACAGGCATGTTTCGTATCTCTCTATTTGGTCATGACGTCCAGTCTGCGAGGTGAAGTTGAGAATGGGGTTGTCTCTAGTGCGGCGACGGCGTCAAGAACCCAGTGCACAGGTACACCAGTGCAAAATCATGATGGCCCGCCCCAGCCGCGAGGGGGAACAGTAGGTTGCCAGAAGCTAGTGTAGTCAATACACTGGGTCTTGACGCATCGCAGCAGGGAATTGTATGTACCCAGTACCCACCCACCTGGCTCTGACAGGTACCTTTGTTGCCCAGAACTAGAATGGAAGGAAGCAACGCCGTCATCAACATCCCTTGCCTCATACTGTAAATTTTTTTTCTGCTGCACTACAGCCAAAAAAACTTAACCCAACCTCACCTCAGCATCACCATCACCAGGCGGTGGAACCCTTATTGTGGGTAAAGGGGAATCATCCTTGGGCTTGCCACGGTTTCGATAGATGTGAAATGACTCGGTTATTGGACCCCGACCTACGTATCGACGGGCGTCTACCGAGAATGCCATGCCCAGACCTTGTCATGTATGCTTGTTGTTGTCGATTCGATATCGATCATAGGCCGCGATCAAGATGGCACCTTGCTTGAGGGCTGTTTCTGAGATATCTTACGTACCTTCTTCGTTGCTCTCCGCTTGATCTAAATCTATAAAGCCCCGTTTCTCCCACCGTTCTTGACGGTAGAAATCATCATTCTCCATCGTTCCCCAGATTCCATACACACTATCACCATTTATACAAATAGCTCAATACTTCCGAGGCATCTTCCGACTATTTCAGACACTTTGTTCGTTCTTAGTTAACAACTCCTCAACTCTACGCGTCTAAATCGATACGCGTGCGCCTGAACAGGACCGCTTTTGTTCTTAAACAAGACAAACTACCATCAACACTACCACCATGTCTTCACAACAGACCGAGTTCTTCAAGGACAACCTCCCTGACCACGGCGAGGTCACCACGCCTGACTCTGTCCCTAGCTCTCCTGGGCTCGGAAGCTCTAGCTCCAGTGACAGCATTGCCAGTCTCGGATCCCCCGCCTCTCCTCTCTCCCCTGCTGTTTCTCAGCCTGTGGCCGACTCCTTTGTCTTTGCCTTTGACATCGACGGTGTTCTTGTCCGCGGTGGACGGGCCATTCCCGAGGCTCTTCAGGCGATGAAGGTTCTCAATGGCGATAATGAATATGGCATTCAAGTGTAAGTCGAACCATTCACCATATGCAGTCTCGATCCACCATCCCCGGACTTTTTCTGGGGAGGTCCACATAATAAAGGGCATCACATCTTCAGCTTGGACCATAATACTAATGCACCTCATAACAGACCTCACATCTTCCTTACCAACGGTGGCGGCAAGACTGAAGAAGAACGATGTAATGATCTATCCGGTCAACTCCAATGTGACATCAAGCCTGGCCAATTTATCTGCGGTCACACCCCCATGAGGGAGATGGCTGAGAAGTACGGCACCGTTCTTGTCGTCGGTGGTGAGGGCGAGAAGTGTCGACATGTTGCCGAAGGTTATGGCTTCAAAGATGTCGTAACTCCTGGCGACATTATCAAGCATAACGCTGCTACCACTCCTTTCCGTAAGCTTACTCCTGAGGAGCACCGCAACTCCCGTGAGCGAGATTTTACAGACGTTGTCATTGATGCTGTCTTTGTCTTCGCCGACTCCCGTGACTGGGCCGGCGACATCCAGATCATGCTCGATGTTGCTATGTCAAAGGGCGGCCGTCTCGGCACCCGCAGCGAGACCAACGATGAGGGTCCTCCTTTCTACTTCTCCCACAACGACGTTGTCTGGTCTGCTGCTCACGAACACGTCCGTCTCGGCATGGGCGCCCTTCGCCGTATGTTCGAGGTTACCTTTGAGGACCTTACCGGCGGCAACGGTGTTCTGCATACCCATGCCTTTGGCAAGCCCCAAGTTTCGACTTTTGAGTTTGCTTCTCGTTTGATGGGTCAGTGGCGCCAGACTGAGCATGGTCTCGTCGCTCCTCCCGACACTGTCTACTTTGTTGGCGACACCCCTGAGAGCGATATCCGTGGTACCAACGCTGTCAACAAGGTCGCCGATAATGATTGGTACAGCATTCTTGTTAAGACCGGTGTGTACCAGGAGGGCACTGAACCCGCTTACAAGCCTCGTGTGACTGTTGAAAACGTCCTCGATGCTGTCAATCACGGCATTAAGCGTGAAATGGACAAGAAGGCCGCCAAGGGCCAGATGACCAAGCCTGCCCTCATTCCTGAGTCCGGTATTACTGAGATCGCTGTCGATATGGATGGTATCACCATCTAAGTCGACTTACCCCCCTTCCATTCACAAACATTACTTTGGGATACTATCTTTTTTCTCTGAGATTTCATGGAGTTACGGCATTTCTTTTGTTACAGCACAGCCATGCGAAATGAGCTTTCCTTTACAGCCATCTGCATTACGGCTCATTGCAGGTGCTACGAGCACATCACAGATACAGGTCTTGAAGATTTGTTAAAACATTCATCGCCCGAATAGACGGACGAATTCTGGATTGAAGGATCTTTATCTTATCTAGCTAGTTTCTTACCCACCCTTGATGCACCACCCACCTATACCCTGATGAGCATCACATCAACCCTATAGAATAGCATAAGGATAGAGAAGTCCAAGGTTCTTACATTATTCATAGCAAGAAATCATCTGTGACGTATTTTGTAAAGAATAAGATGGATAGAAAATGAAAAGAAATTTAATTATGGTGACCAGACACCATCAACCAATGGACGTCGAGAGTATCAGTTTCTCTGTGATGATTCACCAACACAAGTTGGCATGTGCCAATTGCCGATCTATTTGTTCAAGATGTCGAATATGGAGAGCAAGCAGATTCCCCGTTCCAACTCCACCAGGCTTTTGGAGCCCAGTCTCTGTCGTGAAAGATGGGTATAAGGTACAAGTGGGGTTCTACTGGGGTTGACAAGGCTCAATCGTGATTCAGAATCTTGCTCAAAATGTGGCCCGGCTGGCATCACAATTAGTCCCTCTTGAGTATTCGTACAGACAGACCGATGGTATTCTCAAACACCAAATGCCGGTAATTACGAGTGAGGCACATGGTGACGACGAGGGGGGGCAAGTTTGTGTTGTAAATCGCGTAACAGTCCACATGCTCTTTTGTCAGCCTCTCCACACACAGGGACTTGTCCATAGCGTCCGCTATGACTCCCCTGACAGTTTATGGGTTTGCGCGTTCCATATGAGTCCTATACGTCAGTCTAGAGTAGGCCCGTATCGATCCAGAATGACATATTTGGTAACCCAAGATCTTGTCAATTCATTCCCCGTTGTCGTCAACTTGTTCTAGGTTATCAACATCTTCCCACTTCCTTACTCCCTCCTCGGAAGCATCCTCGTCACCGTCTTTGAATGTAAATCCTCCCCACTGCGAGGTAGCCGCCCAACTAGCCGTGTCCACAACATCCTGTCTCTGCTCCTTCTGATCCAGAGCCTCCTCCGCGCTGATACCTGATGCAAAACCACGTACATTCTCACGATCGACACGTAGCCATCCTTTCCATCCTGCTGAGATATCACCATATACCAGACCGCCTACAACGACAGTCCCCCACCACTCACGTCCAGCACTTGCGCGAGCTACATCGCCGTAAAGAAGGATCACTTCTGCTTCGGCTGCAAGGGCCCGTATGTGTTCTGGATCGCTTCGGGCGGGTCGCTGGATGTAAACATGTCGCATATGAGATGGCAAGCAAGTCAGTCGGGTGGCATCGAAGCGACCTTCTATGTCAATAACGAGAATAGCATAGAGATGAGGTGGGCTGACGAGATTCGATACGACCTTATAAAGAAGCGGGAGGTGACGTCCCGATACCCCGATACCCGCCGTTTTTGTCGTATGAAAATGAATGGCTGCGATTTTATCGAGCGGCGATATATGTGTGAGTTTTCTTGGTTGAATTTGAGGTTGTTGAAACTGAGTTCTGACGCCGAGTACGTTCGGATCCGACGTGAGCGATGAACGTAAATCTCGAAGCATCTGTGCTTACAGCTTAGTATCGAATTGAGATAATTATGTAAACAAAATGGAACGAGAAAGCCACTTCGCAGCGGAAAAAAATCTGAAAAGGGACTTATGCGTGCATGCTTGATGGTAGAGAAGTGGCCTCCAAGCCAGATAAATTTCAAGCAGAAAAGGTTGAGCAGAGGAGCCCGTGAATATGGGTAAAACAAGAGAAATACTATTCAAATAGTATCGACTGCTTTTGGTACATAGTTATGATAATCCTCAGACTTGATCGATAATGAGGCGATGATGTGGGCTAGGTAATGCTCAAAAGCGGCAACAGCCTCCGTCCCGAACGAGTGAACTCACCTCTTCTAAACTCATCTCCTCAATCTCTCCCAACAATCGACTCCCAGTCGCCGCCTCCATCGCGAAAACTAGAGGAAAATCGCCTGCTGGATAAACTACAGTGTCTAGTGACACCTTTTGGTCGCAATCACTATTGCCCTTGAGGATGGGCTATCCGTGTCAAGTTTTCCACGCTTCAGAGCTTCCTGAACATGTCCAGACCAATCTCAGCGGCGGAAAGCGCAAGCTAGACCATGGAGCCAAGAATGTCGACCTAAACGGCTGTGAGCTCCTTGAGATGTTGCAGTATAAGTGCGAGATCAAAGAACCCGTCAAATGGGATAGCCCCGTGCAGTGCTTTGCCGTTGAACGGTTATTCCGAAAGTGAGTTACCGGCCCTCTCTTTGCATGGAATATTGTGTTACCCTGTATACGTATCGCGGCCTTGATGGCGGATGGTGAAAGGTTCTGACGGTTTTATTCGTTCGTGTAGATGCCAGGACAAGAAGGGTTCATTCATGGTCGAGACAACAGCGTGGGAGGGTAAAGATTACCCCATAGAAGAACAGAAGAGTGATGATGGAAAAGGCGGCAGAAGCAAGGCGCCTCCTCAGCACTACCACTGGTCCTCAAGCTGGCACTCACCGGACACAGCAAGATAAAGGCGGCAATTGATTTGGTTCCCCTTTTTCTTCAAAGCTTTATGTACTGCTACAGTATGGGCCAGGATTATCTACAATTGATTGATGGCCAAATGAGAAAGCTCCATCTTGAGCAGATATTTTTCATTCGCCCACACAGAATAACACAAATACACCTCTTTCCTTATCACTTGTAAACTTTGCAAAGACATCTCATGTCTGTAAGCATACATACATCAAGCGATACCAGCATAGTCTGCTGAAATACTACGGGGTAGTTTATGTGCTTGAATGTCGGACCGCTTAATTACCTGCGAGGCTGCAACAGCTTGATGACGGCATTGCCGAAATGGGTCGAGGTGGTCTTCATTAGACATATATCCTGTCGGACCACGGATTTTACAATAGTTGCAGCCTACTAACTGAAAACATCCATTGAGTTGTTCTCTGAAATCTCGTCTGGCGCCTTTACAACGACCGAGATTGCAACATTGTGACTCATACTCGCAGCTCGTAGGCTGGCCAACTGAACACCAGTCGCATTTTATCACATCTCACTCTAGCAGCATCTCAAGATTGATCAAAGCACATACAACTCGGTTGGCCTTGCCTACAATTACAGGTTGCCCAGCGATCGATGTGGATGAAGCCTCGGTGGTATTTTGCTTTTTACTCAGCTACACAACAAACAAAATATTGGCATATGGCCTGTATGTGTACTTCCATCTTCCTCTGTGCCCTTGCTTTCGGTAATGCGATTTCGACTCGGCATATCTTTGCTTTACTCGTTCTTCTGAGCAGCTCGCTCCTCCTCGAGCTTGATGTAGTAGTTGTCGCGGGCGTTGGTTCGGGGCATGTGGAAGCCGTACCTGTGCCGGAATGGTGAGTCTTCTAATCTCGCTATCGTGTCGTTTTTTTCGGTGATGTCCCTTACCAGAAGAAGTTGGCCATGACGAAGCCGGAACCTGCGAGGTTACCAGTCAGTCAGCTTGGTGCTCTCCAGCCAACCACATCACGCGAATTGTCAGCTCTCGCGATAATCCTCCCCTTCACGTTGACAAATTCCAATTGATGCAATCCAGGTCGTTTGTAGTAGAGATCGACGTACCGAGAGCGATGCTAAGATCCAGGACGAGGTTTCGTCGAAGCATCTAGCGCAATTGTCAGTCCACGAAAAGCTCTGGTACCGGGGCTATTTGAGGACTCCTCTGGCCCAGGCGAATGCGAAAACCAAGCCATTGAGTCGGGGAAACGTACACCGGTGATGGGTCGGATGGCCATTGTGACTGATTTGTTTTGTGCAAAGCTGTTCGGGCAAAAAAGCGTAGCGTTCGAGGGTAGAAGAGGTGCTGGAGATTTCGATGTGGTCAAGCAGGTCCAAGTTGATTCCGGAGATGGGCTGATGTAAATCGCGCTAGAGCACTCGAGTCACGTGTTCCTGCCTACCAGCAGCTGGGCTGTTCTGATCCTGTTACAGTGGAAGGGGAGCCAGTAATACTTACGGGTGAACAACGGCAAAATACACTACGGAAAAGAATCTCGGGCGTCCATTGAAACGACCCTTTGGTGCAAGACACATCCCGTGAGAGCGACTCTGAAGAGATTGGTTGGTTTGCAGAGCCCGACGACATCTGCAACCATGAGCCTTCGACTAGCTGCCCAGCGGCTGGCAGTGTCAGGTACGGCGATACTTTCCTCACCTTGTCTGCCGCTCGATTGGCGTTGAATCTCGTTTAGACTAATCAAGAGCTTCACTCTACAGCAAGGACTGCGCATCCAGTATCCAACACACCAATCCCTGTCCTTTCTGCAACCCTCGGACCTACAGTTCAGCGACGACACAAATGGGCCTCCAATCTCTTCAAGGGATGGGGCAAACCCCGAAATAAGAATGCTGAGACAGTGGTTTCTCTGGATCCTACATCCCAGCTTGATAACCCAAAGAGCCGCGAGGAATACCTTCAAAAGAGCATGTACAGTGGCGTGGAGGACAATATTTTCCAAGAAGAAATCGAGTCCGCGAGTCCGGAAGCCGCCGCTCCTGGCACCCCCGAGGTTGAGCAAAAGACGAAGGAGAATATGGCTATGGTAGTGGACCCTGATCCTCGAAGCAGAGTCCGCTGGCAGCGAAAGAAGGTTATCCAAATGGTCCGCCGCAACGGCCGATTGACGAAAGACGAGCGTATTCAGATGACAGAGCGACAACTCTTGCACAAGAGCGAGTTCATGCCCACAAGTGTTAAGAAGCTTGTCATGTTGGCCCGGCAGATCGCTGGCAAGTCTGTCGATGATGCTATTCTACAGATGAAGTGGTCCAAGAAGAAGATGGCAGCCGAGATAGGATACTACCTTGAAGAGGCTCGCGATCTGGCTGTTGCTCAGCGTGGTATGGGACTTGGAAAGTTCAATGACGAAATCCTAAAAACTCCCAAAAAGATCCAGACTATCGACGGAAAGTGGCTTGAGATTGAGGACCCTACACGCATGTATATCGCTCAATCGTGGGTTGGAAGGGGTCCCTGGCGGGGAAAGAGAATCGATTACAAAGGTCGGGGACGCATGGGTATCATCAGACACCCCAGTACAAGTACGTTTTCATGGCTGTTTATTTCTATGCTTGGACTCAAAGACTGACTGATTTCTTTAGGCCTGACCGTTTTGCTCAAGGAAGAGAAGTCAAGGATACGAGAGTATGACGAGCGCGTGGCCAAGAAGAACAAGAAGGGACCCTGGGTACATCTGCCCAACCGACCTGTATATGGACAAAGACCATACTATTCGTGGTAAACAAGATGTTGGTCTATGCTATCTGTATCGTTGGAATCAGAAAAAAAAATATGCGGGTCAAACGCGGTAGAAGACTACTGCGTAATATCCCATAGGGATTTGTAAGATATGTACAATGAATAGGGTGTACACTTGATGAAAGTTAACGTAGACACTGAAACATGCCAACTCAATGCGCCGACTTGATTTCCTTCAACTATTGTGGCTTTTCCCCAATATCGTTTGTTGTGGTATCTTGCCAATCGAACAACCTCTTAACGCCGTCCAGATCAAAGCCTGGTTCGATATAAATTTCATTTCCACTCGTAACTCGCAGAATCTGTCAACGCCTTGTCATTGTAAGGACCGCCACGTCTGATAGCCGGTGCTCGCGAGATGGACAGCCAGTCCTGAATCATAAAGAGGCTTTGCTCAGCAAGCAGTAATGTGAATGGGAATGATGTTTGCACTGTATTGGCTCTGCTTGTGCCCCTATTTTAAAACGCCAGGTTTTCTCCACAGTAATCTCAAACCATGTGTCGTGGCTCTTCCCGGGGAAGCATATCCTCATACCGATGAGACATAAGTTCAAGATCATACCCGTGTTTCTCGCCGATTGATCCTTGATCAGGCGCAGGATAACTGCGGTCTCTAGCAGCCATAGGTGGTGACATATCGTCCATGTTCCCGCGCGGAAGGTTCTGCTGGTTTTGACGTTTCTTCCAGAAGAAGAAACCAGTGATACCGAAAAGAGCGAGGATACCAACGGTAACACCAATGCCAACACCAGCCTTGGCACCACCAGACATTTCACCTCCAGCGGATTCGTCTTCATCCTCATCTTCTGCCGAATCAGATGTGGCGGCGGCTTCGGCTGCTTCAGTGGTTGCGGATGAGTTGCTAGCATCAGTAGAAGAAGCGGAAGCTTCCTCGGTAGCCTGTGGGGTGTGTTAATGAATGGATATCAAGAGTCAAAGAAATGTTTATTAGTTCTTACACTTGATTCGGCTGCTTCAGCTGGGTCAGTGGGAGTGGTCTCAGGAGACTCTGAAGTAGCCGAAATCGCCAAAGTTACAGATGACTCCGAGGATTCCGGGAGCGCCGCAGGAGTCGTCTCAGCGGCAGTAGTTTCAGGGACGGCAGGGCTTTCGGATGTTGTCGCTGCTGCTGCTTCGGATGTCGCTGCACTCTCGACAGGAGTCGCAGCAGCGCCTGGGAAAGCAGGCACCTGTTGGCCTTGGACGAGTTAGTCGTGGCTATGGAGAAACAGGCGGTGAGCAGCTCTCTGTAAGAAAGACGTACCGACACAGAATCCATTGCTTATGCCATTTGTGATAGCATCATCTGCAGCCGCGCATTCAGGTGCTCTTGCGCATTCCGCAACGCCTTTCACGAAGTCATTGGATACGCAAACGCAACTGGCATCAGCAGGATCCGCGCAGCCAACAGTGGGTTTGACATTCTCGACGCAGGTATTCTAGAGAATATCAGCACCTGCTTGGAAATGGATCGTGTGGATGGTTGAGCGCTAGTTACTTACAATACAGTCCTGAGCGTATACGCCAAAAGTGTGGAGGGCGCCCAGCGCCAAAACGGTTGAGAGAGAAAAGTGCATTTCGAAATTGTTTATGCAACGAGAACTAATCCCGTTACTTTGAGTGATAAGTTGCTAAATCCGAGCTTGATGGGAGGTCCTCGTTGACCGTTGGAATAGAAAGCGAGCTGAGCTGACAGGTAGTCAGTCGAGTGCGTAGATCGTTGGCAGCTGCGGTCGCAAGGATGGTGACCAGGCCCTGTCGAAGTTGATGAGGATATTGATAAATGCCTCAGGTTGACGCAGGTTTACTTGAGTACGTAGGCAGGACCAGGAATGTCGCAAAAGAAACCCTCAAGCAGGAAAGACGAGAGTCGGACAACCAAGTGTATGCAGTGTAATGCCATGTAACAGAAGTGAGTGGCTTTGTCCAACGTGGTTCTCAATGCAGCAGCGGATGCAAGCCTCCGTCAAGAATACGAATGAGTGAGGAAGCGAATGAGGGTTATTGTCGTCTGCCAGGCCCGAACGGGATAAAAATAAAGCAAAAAGAGATAGGGAAAGAATTGACCGAAAGGAACGACTGATGGTGAGGCGATGGCGCGGGACACTTGAAAGAGTGAAAAGAGCCCGGCGTGGTGAGGTCGTCTGTCGGGAGAGAGAAGTCGATGTCGAGGCAAAGGCGAGAGAAGAAGAGAAGCCGTTTGCGAACGGGACGGAACACTGAGAAAGAGAGAAAAAGGTGGGTTAGGTTGAGTAGAGAGAGACAGCCCAGGGAGAAATGAAATGAAATGAGATGAGATGAGATGAGATCAAGTGAGTGAGATACCCCGGCGTAGAGCTGTGAGGGAGGAATGGAAAACAAACTGGGGGACCTGGTCAAATTGCACCGATGTTAGAAAGAATGCAGGATCCAATGCAAACAGGAAGCTCGTTTTATGAATATCTAACAGCTAGGCATGAATCTGATACGATTACTTATGTACGGACAAGGGCGACCCAGTTTGATGGGTACCTACATACACATCACATCCTTCTCAGGGACAGACTTTGTTTCTATTGGGTAAGATGAGGTTGGATGCTTGTTTGTCTGCTGCTGCTGCTTCTCCTCGTTCTTTGTTCAAAATGCCTTATTTGTGTGCCCCTGGCTGGCTTGGCTTTGGTTCCTCTGCAGCAGGAAATCCATAAAACCAGGCCCGATCCAACGTCGCGAAACTGTCAAGCACCCGCCGCCATTAACGTAGGTCAACGGTCAACCCGACCCCAGAAAAGGGGGCCAATCATGCCCTGTGGAGGGAAAGCTGCCACCCATTCAGGGCTTCAATAGCGCCAAGTGGTAGGGATTTACTGGAGATGCTCCTGGCGCCAGGTACTAGCGTCTACAGTCTGTTTACCGCCCAATAGCCGTCCCCTCATCTGGCAGACTGATGTGTACCTGCTGACACCATTAAAAGGATCGTCTTTTCTGGATCTTTCCCACCAAACGGCCGAGGTGGAAGGGAAGGAAGCATGCTCTTTTCTCTTTGTTCCTCTTTTCCTTAGATCATAGACTAGGAGCTGTCCACCGACCAGAGTCTTGATCTCTGTTGTGGTCTAATCTATCACAAACCTCTATGCGTCCTGACACACCGCTGTTGTCGAATATCGACCATGGTTACTAAGTTATCCTCTAACACATATGAGACAAACTCATGGACCAAAGATGCACACAGCTCAACACGTAGAACGCAAAACAACTAGTACCGTCAAAAAGTGCGCCCCCATCTCTAACAAGGATTTGAAGTGTATGTAGAAATAATATTGCAATAGTTAACAAAGATTGAGCGCTATTTTATGCAACGTTTGTACACCGAGCCTTGGCGACTTTTATTAGGATGTGCAGGCTGCATCCTGGCAAGTCCACCCTTCTCACAGGTCTGGCTTGAATACATCTACCAACGAGCCTTGGTTCGTCCGAATGAAGAGTTACTTGGACCTCGGAAAAATGGGCCAACTGTGCGAGGGCCGAACACCAGCCATCGTAGATCGTCAAACTTTCAGTCCTTTGTCAATACAGAACATGCTCTGTGATCGAACGCAAGTACTACAGTGCATTCTGCAACTAATGGCCTACTATCTATCTACATACTGAGTCTTACACTATGATAAAAATGCATAGCATACCTATATAGTGGGTTAGAACATGAGACTACCGCTTCAAGGCAATACGTACGGTACAGTGTGGCTTCTACAATACATGACTACTGTCAGCTAGGCACGTCCGTGTCCATCCAACAAGTGTCACGGGCTTGGCTTTGAGACAGTTATATAGAGGCAGCTATTAAAAGTTTTATCTATAGGAAAAACGCATTAGTAGGAGATTAATAGGCGCTAGTAAGGATAAAAGTGAGGTAATAGAAAAGGTATTTCTATTCTTACAGTTTTTACACTAAAATACCTCTACCTTTAAGATACTTATTCTCTCTCTTTAGCTCTATAATTTTTTAAATATATTAAAGAATTCTCTTTATTTAAGCTTTAATTTTCTTTTATAGTATTTCTAACTATATAGCTTTCTATCTATAAATAGCTTTAGTCTAATTACTTAAAGTGCCTTTTTTTATTATTATTCTCTTTAAATATAATTAAACTGACTTAATAGTATTTAAATTAAAGCTATTTCTATATTAAAGAAGTTACTATATATTAATAAGATTATATATTTATTATTATATATAGTAAATATATATTAATACTTTATTTTCTTATATAACTATATCTAGCTTTTCTTTTTTATAAGCTTATATAAAAGGTAATAATTTTAAAAGAAAGACTTTCTATTAATATCTCTATTAATTAATATTACCCTTTTTTTCTTTTTTTATAAGCTTATTAATACTTTTATTTTATTACTATTTAGGCTTTTAGCTTAATTTATTTTATAAGCTTACTTTCTATATTATTATTTCTAGCTTTTAAGTTTCTTTTTTCTCTAGCTTAAGCTACTTATTTAATACCTTAAAGATAACTTTTAAATCTATTATTTCCTTTTTAATCTCTAGAGACTAATAATAATAAAGACCTTTTTTATTATATAAAAAGTACCTTTAGAATATAAACTCTATAG
>JAAVUE010000234.1:0-51846 GCA_014898975.1 Fusarium nodosum | reverse complement strand
CTAGAAAAAAGACGGGGCTAACAAAGTTGCCCGCAGCAACGCCAAACAGGGATCCAGAGTGGAAGTGGAAGTGGAAGCGGAAGTATGTACGGACAGGAACAGGGAATATGAGCAATGTTCGATGTCGGATTTGGTGGGAAACAATAAAGAACCCAGAAACCCGGAGAGAAAAGAGAAGGAGGAAAACAGAAATCTAGGTCTGATTGGGAAAGGGGAACAGGGCAATCAATTTAGGTGCACCGTATTCGAGGGGATACAAGGGACAAGAAGACAACAGAGGAGGCTGGGGATAGGATTTGGAGGCTGGGAAATGAAGAAAGAAACGGGTTGATGACAGTAAGTACCAGAGTAAGCTGGGCTGGCCGTTTTAGCAACTTTTGGCAATGAGCAAACTCAATTGCTGTAGCCGCTAAAACGGATTAAAGGTTTAAGTGATTGAGGTTTGATTGCTTTCAATGATGCATGAAATATGAAATGCTTGGTGCGCAACTTATTAGTTCTACAACAATTTAGAGAGCCAGCCAGTGTTGGTGGGACTAGAGGTCCAGCATGTCCTTCCTCGTCAACCTCATATCTTTTCTTGAACAATTATACTGTTCATTTTCCCTCACGTTTAAAATATCCATAATTACCTATCCTTCACATTCAATCATTCACACAAAAGAACTGCTGTCCAGTCCTAGATTGGCGGCTGGGCCCTTGAGATTTTCAAGCTAGTGTCTTGGGTGTGATGAGTTGTCTCTCTGCCGAAGGGGGGACCTACCCAATAGCGCCGGCCCGCCGGGATCACACCTAGCTCACCACGCCATGCCCGTGGTTTCTCTGCCAATGGACGATCTCGTTTGGCCACGAGAGAAGAATGAGGGTATGCAGGAAACAGAGACTGCTGCAGGCCCAAAAGAAAAAGCGAGGCCCGACCAGTTCGTCGTGATCCTTACCTGCCTTGTCTGCGTGTGATGTGATGCGATGTGACAACTCTCACCATCCGTCACATTTTGTTACTACCGAATAATAATCAACAATCATCTTCTGTAACTATTAAAAACAGGTATTCACAACTAGCGGTCTCCAAAGTTGTTGAGTTGCTTTGCTCTGCTTCGCCACGACTGACCGACCACCAGCCTCTTTACTCCTGTATCGAATGGCAAGCAAGACACAAGACGAACGGACCGTTGGGCTGCCACGATAATCTGATACAAGAACGACAAGGTATATCTGTAAGACGATTCATCTTTGGTTTCCCATTCGAATCAGGCCCCAGTAAAGGTAATCCATCATCGTGCTCCGTTTCCCCCAACCTCTCGCCTCTATCCTTCCCTCGTCTCTCGCTTAATCTGATCCACTCCGTCAATCATCAACCCAAACCCTGGCTGGTTTGCCAATTAATCTTCGGCTCAACGCCACGGCTCAAAGCTGGCGGCTGGGGCGTCCGTGTCCTGAGAATCATTCGAGTGAGCCTCATTATTTGACCAAGTCACGCATAAATCCATGTGACGAGGTTGTTCTCTGTTACCATTAAGCACTTCTCATGGGTAACTGAAGAGATTTACAATAGTACCCAGTTACGTACTCGAGCTGATCAACTCTCTACTCCACTCACTTTGATGAGTGGGCTGTAGGGCTGAAAGTCTCATAGATATTGAGCCGACATCTCAACCTGCAAAACATTGCATTCCTGATGATAAGTTTGGTTCATATTGCGAACCTTTCAAAATACAGGTAGAGAGAAAACTATCGTCAGTTCTCAGCGTGTAGTTTTAGATCACCTGTACTTTTCAACACCACCAACCTAATCCAGCTTTATGTCCCTGACAATCACATCAAGAATTAGCTTTCTCTTCCATACTTAGCAGCATTAGTAAAATGCCAAACAAGCTATCCGAGGCCATTCTGAAATGGGACAGCTACGTTCGAGCACTTCCAACCTCCCCGTTCTTGTATATCTAGGGCAAACTTCCGGCTCCATATACTCGATTATGCCCCCACTGCAAGCTTGTCCCAGTGCGATTTGTTCCACCGCAAACAAACATTTCATCAAGACGAGGCGAAATGCACATTCGAATATCAGGTCCTAGGTCATCGTGCAAACTGCGTCAGTGGGTCTCCCCCCAGCAAAGACCCTTTCTATATGCAAGACGCATCAGAATACATGGTATATCCTTGGACTTACAAGTCTAGCACGACAATCAACTGTTTGTCTCGGTTTTTTCTTGATTTTACTTATTTCCTCGGGTTTCTAGCTGAGGTAAGGCTGTTTAGCTGAGAATACCAAACGTAACTCTGTCCGTAGTCATGTACTCCTGATGTTTGCAGCCAGCCAAGCCAAGCCAACGACAGGCCATCAAAATTCCATTCCATCTTGATTGGTCCTGCAAACAAAGAAGTATCAAATACCATCAGATATAGGCCGAGTGCTTGATTATGGTTCCCGGCTAACGATGTTCTGACCACGGACCTAGTCAACATGCAACCAACGAGTTGAATTGCTATCACGTTACTCTGCACAAAGTCACACTAAGTGTGGTCTTGATCGACTCCGTGAATCCTTGTGGAAGATCACCACGGCATCTCCAGTGGTACCGACCTCGAGCCGTGCAGCCAACCGGGTATATTGAGGCCACTCGTGTAACTTGCGGACGACCTCGCATAGGACTTGGTTCCGATGGCTCGTGAGATGCATATCCCCATGCGCTCATACCGTCCGTTTCACAGTTCTTCACACTTTGGCAGATGTACTGTTGCCAAACCAAGATTGCAGAACGGACGAGCGTCAAGTATGGCTAAATATAGACGCTGGAGAGTTCTCATCAATGACGATGAAAATGGTCCAACTATGATACAACACATGATGAGACACGATACTCGACCGATCAAGAGATCTCTATCATCTGAGACATGTGACGTTCGTATTGCATATGGCTGGCATGTCTGGTTCGGCAATCGGCCATGCTGAATCATGTTTCACAGATATTCTAATACGTTCGAGCCTGAGACAGCGAATTTAGTAGTATAACTCATTAATTTCAATTGTAGTAAGATTACCCAAGTCCTAACTTCCTTGCCGCCGTGTACTAGAGCGCCTCACAAGTCCAATTCATTCCTGATGATCCGTCCTAAAAACATATCATAAAGGAATCAGAATCAAGATCTCCGGCCGTCCGTCACGAGAGCGGGTGGTGGTTCAGAAGGATACTCTGGCGGACTGCCACCAGCTTCGAGATCCCTCAATTCCAACGGATCCTGCCTCTCCTTCTTTCCGTCATACGGCGGCGGCGCCTGTCCAAGCTCATTCAGACCTTCTTGGGACCTGGTGCCATTCCACAGCGCTCCACGATTTGATGTCCTACCACCACGAAGTCCCGAAGATACTGGTGCCTGGGGATTTGAGCCGGGCCATTGGTTTCCGCGGCGGCGGCGCCGACGTCTGATCTGGATGACGGTTGCTGTCAATCCAAGGACGAGGATGACGAATAAGGGGATGAGGGCCCAGGCGAATGGTTCTTGACCGAAGTTGAAGCCGTCATCATTGGAGTCGTTGGAATCGTTTGAGTCCCCAGTTGCCATCGCAAGGATAAATTCGATAGTGATTTAGGTAAGTGGCGATGTATAGGCCTTTGAGTTGTTGGAGAGGCTGATGCTTGTATATGACTCCCAAGAATGTATGGATGTTGATCGGTAAGAATAAGTAGTCTTAGCGGTAGTCTTTCAATAGTATTAGATAGATATTTATCTGTGAAACCAGGAGAATCAAGAATTATATAACAAATAACTTGCAAAGTTGTGAGGTCAGAGACGTTGATAGGGTGTCGTCATCAAAGCAACCATCAGAGTGCACAAACACAAGGGGGAGGACAACCCTTTGTATTTGTGCTCCCCTCGACCTCTTTTGCTTTTTTGTTTTTGCCTTTGATTTGCGTGCCTCACCCCAGATTTAGAAGTAGGCCGCGTAGCCGATCACTCCACGAAAGGTGACTTCATCATGGTGGCTTGTTAGCTTAGATTGAAAATCTACTGCGATTTGGTAGGCTGGATACTACCGCGGCTCGGTGACAACGGGATCAAATGCCCGTCACCTGCTACTGCTGCTGTTGATACTACTACATACAGCTGACATCTGATAAGCTAGATTATTCAACCAGGAAGTTCATCCATGGTGGTTGTAAACTGTAAATCGAGACAAGGTTCCATGGACTAGATTCGGGCTATGCACTCACGGATCCGCGCAGCTTGGAAGAGAATACGATGATGCCTATACGCTGCCTGCCCTGCGTTTAGATAGAGTCGACTTTGCCACACCATAAACCTCGCATCAGTAGCTTCTAGATTGGTTCATACATACATGATTCCTTGACCTGACACATTCCCGCTGACTGTGGTTGTAATTCTTTTGCCAAAGAGTGGCTTTGCTGAGGCGCAGACTTACAAGATGAATAAACATTTATTTGGAATGCCTCTAATAGTCAAAGTGGGTCTATACATCATGCAAGGCTCCCTTTCGACTCCACTAGACTTTCTGGGGGAGCTTTCATTATCCATAACCCATAACTTGACTCTTCTAATAACTTCATCATACCAAGCACACTTTTTGGAATATCCCATAGGACGACCCTCGTATAGCCAAGATGCCTCGCGCAATCAGAGGTTTGTTTATCTCACGATATGCCTTAATCTTTGTTCTCGTCCATCTAACCTCTTTATTACAGGCGTTCTTATCGAATGTGATCCATCCATCAAATCCATCATCGTTAGCATTGATAGTGCCAATCATGACTACATAATCGAAGATCTCGACGACGAACGCGTGGTTGTCAAAGAAAACATGGTATCGATGCTCAAGGCCAAGCTCGAAGACGTGCGTATACCTTTCGTTAATACACATCTCACGCGCATCCGCTCACACATATACAGCGACTAAAGGAAAACCTGCCTCCCGAGGAGGAATCTGGATCAGAGTAGCAATAGGAAAAGAATCTGCCCCGTCGGTTCCGTCTTCCTTCTTCTTTTTCTTCATGATAAGCACTACTATATTTCAATACCGGTCACGCGCGACTGTCGAAATGCCTACAACTTCTCGAACCGAGGCTTCGTCTTCTTCAAGCCACTCGTCAATCCCACGGCAAAGTCCCTGCCCTGCACAGCCGCCGCGTTCCACACCTTTGTATACCTCAAGCCCTCCGCGACACTATGATCTCTGCTGTAGTTGAGCAGCTCCTTCGTTCCCTGCACTGCCACAGGGCTCTTCTGAGCAAGGGTCGTCGCCAACGCCACTGCGGCTTGTACAGACGCCTGTTTGTTCTCATGGACCTGGCTCACAAAGCCCATCGACAGCGCCTCCTGCGCAGAAAAGTCTCGCGCTGTGAGGCACACATCCTTGACCCACGACGTCGAGCCAACGATCTTGGGCAGGCGAGAGAGCGTGCCGATATCCGCTGCCATACCAATGTCAACTTCCTTGACGGCGAAGCGCACGGTGGAAGCGCAGATGCGGATATCAGCGCAACATGCAATATCAATAGCAAGGCCAATAGCAATACCATGAAGAACGCAAATGACAGCTGTAGATGTTCAAATTCCATTTATGAGTAACCATTCTTGACCAAACTGCTGCAAGTGACACTTACGCTTCTCACATTTCTCCATCGCACTAATTGAAACTTGGAACTCCTCAATGTGATTCCTCAACACCTTGGCTTTCTTCGCGACATCACCTGCAGCGTCGGAGAGGATCCCATCTCCAGACGCGGCCTGCACGTCGAGGCCTGCTGTGAATGCGCGATCGCCAGCGCCGCTGATTACAACAGCGCGTACGTCTGCATCATTGCTGAGTTGGTCGAAAATGTGGCCAAACTCAAGCCAAACTTCTTGTGAGAAAGCATTGAGCTTCTTGGGACGATTGATCTCGACATGGGCGACGAAGGGTCCTGGAGAGCTGACAAGCATGTGCTTATAAGAAGCGTAAGCGGGGAGAGGTGTGGCAGTAGACATTGTGAGTCGACGAGTGATTGTAGATTATTGTCAAGAGAAGAGTTGTAAATAGCAGGTCGAAAGTACAATTATAAGAGTCTCGGGAATTCAAGCATTAGCTACTAAGGCAGCCAACCATGGAGAAGCTTGAGTGGCAACGTACCATGTCAATAGTAGGCTGCATAGATGGAGATGCCGAGGCTCATGTCAAGTCTAACCACGGCTAACATAAGCTCACGTGTGCTATTGCTTGACAACCACGAACAGCATATAAAACAACGACATAATGATCACTGCGCATGCATGAGTAGCCGTTGGCAAATTTATGATCAAGTTTAAGGAAAGTCTATTGATTGTGTTTCCGCACCGAACCCTTTTAACTCAAATCACAAAGGCGACAATCGCCCAGATAGCATTATAATCATTTGTCTGCCCTTCCAAGGCTAGACGCCAATGCTCCTGTTGAAAAAATACGAACCCGACATGCCCAGCGCAGCTAATCAAGCGCTCGTCACCAATATCTTGTTGCGATCATCATAAACCCAACCGGGAGGCCTAAATCATAGATTTGGCGGCAATCCTCACGCTAACAAAGCAAATAACTCATGGCAAATTTGCCATTTACAGAAGAAGGGTTCCGAAGAGGGTGAAGAAAGTAGCAGCGCCGGTGACATAGAGAGCACCGAAACCGAGGGTAGCGGCACCGCTGTCATCGTCATCCTCAGAGTTGGATGAAGAGTCGCTGGTGGATGTGGAGGTGCCAACGGCAACACTGGCGGTGGCAGTACCGCTGTCAGTGTCGAAGTGAGAGCCGGCACCGTTGATACCAGGGCCCTTACCAGCACCGTCCTTCATGTACTTCTCGGCCTGGGCAGGCATCTCGGGGAGGTAGCTGGGATCGACTTGCCAGACAGACTCGGACTTGGGGCACTCGACGCCGTGAGAAGCCTTGGCGGCACCGCCGGCGCCAGTGGGAGCAGGGTACTTGGACAGAGCAGACTTGAAGAGGTCGAACTCGTCCTCAGTCTGAACGCTGTTGCCCTTGATCTTGACGATACCGTAGTCGTTGTCCTCGAGAGAGTACTCGTACATGAGACCACCAGAGTAGACAGAGGACATGTCGGAGTCCATCATGGGCTTGATCTCCTCAAACTTACGGGGACGGCTCTCGATGCAACCGTACTCAGACAGGCTAGGGTGGGTTAGTGACGAGCGAGTAAGCATGGTTGGTTTTACTTACAAGATAGGAATACCGTAGTCGGTGAAGTTCTTGACCTTGACGTCCCAGCCGGAGGTCTTGAAGTCACTGTTACACCAGGAGTAATCGTTGAAGGCGAAGAAGTCAGATCGGACCTCTTCAGAACCACAGTTCATGTAGTGGGCAGTCTGCATGCGGTTGGAAGCAACATCGGCAGCAGAGTAACCGACGGGAATCTTGCGAAGCTTGCGGGCCTTGATGTAGTTTCGCATATCACGGGTGATGGCCTTGACATAAGGAGCGGACTTGTCGGTGTCCTTCTCGTCGTTCATGACCTCGTTACCGGAGAAGAAAGCGAGGGTGTTCTCGTACTGGGCGAACATCTCGACAGTAGCGAATACACTCTGGATGTAGGCGGCATTGTATGAAGGGCCGGGTGTAGCACGGTTGATGGAGTACTTGGGGTTGTTGACATCGAGAACGAGGTAGATGCCGGCGTCGTCGAGCGCCTTCATGCACTCATCGTGATCAGCCTTGTTGTCGACGGCGTAAACGCGAATCACGTTGACACCGAGCTCCTTGAAGTACTTGATATCACGCTTGCAGACCTTGGGATCGGCCAAAGGATCCTCGTTAGCGGAGGCGCCACCAGGCTGGTAGTCAATACCTCGGAGGTAGAAACGCTCGTCACCGGCCCAGAAAGCTACGAAAAGGTTAATATTGAAATGATATCATAAGGTCGGGAGATATTGAAGCACTCACCATTGCCTGAAGCAGTAACGGTAGGAAGAGATCCACGCTTGCTAGGGGGCTCCTTGAGGGTAGGAGTGGCAGAGGCGACGGCCGCCAAGACTGAGAGAAGAGCGACAGATTTCATTGTGAATTGGTTGGATCAATGTGATGGGTCGAAATTGCTGGGGTTGAAGAATTGATGTAGAAAAATGAGTCGAAAATCGGAACAGACGCGTTGTGTTGTGTAAATGAGAGTATCTGGTGAGTGGTTGTTGAATTACAGTCAAACTAGAATAAACCCAATAGCGAGAGAGTTGGGATTGAGAAGGAAAGAGGGAGGAAGACCGGAACAAAAACGACAGAAGGCGTTAACCGGTGAAATTGGGGATTTGAAAGAATTAATAAATCAATACGAGGGAGAAAAGGAAAGGGAAGGCAAGTTTGAAGTAGAGGTTGGAATGGGGTTTTAAAAAAGAGAGGATGGGGGTGCAACTCAAATTGATAACCACGTCGTGGTGTGGTAGGTATCAAGGGATGGTTGACGATTATTGGATCCCTGAACTTGGCTGGACTGGTTTTCCTGTTCCAATACTCGGCACTACCTGGGAGGGAGGAGGGAGGAGGGAGATGGGGGGGCGAGTGTATCCATTCACAAAGACCCGGGGAACATAGCACAACATTTTCTTACTGTAGTCGTCCAAGCGTCTACCTAACCGCTAATACACTACGTCGACAGTGGACTCACTCGAGTTTTTCTTCCTTGGATTGACTGCCATGCAATCCCAGAGGAAACCATGGATTGGGGATTAAACGTGGGGCACGTCTGATCCAGTAATTTCAGCGCCGCTGGGAGGCATCACAATCATGATTGATAGATGGGTTGACAACCATCACAGAGTCTTTATAGTTACACGTATAATCCCGCATGTCGTAGAACTATATTGTCAGATAAAACGAGCAACTTGAGTCGAGCTGCCTGTGAACAATTGCTCCTTGACGGCTGCTGTTGATTGTTGATGAGCACAAACCTCTCTCTCTTGTTGTGTTGTAGGTACTTAGTGAACAAGGCGATTGTAACTTTGTACCAACGTATTCTGTATACGACGACTTGTTACTATAACGAGCTCAAGTCCCTCAAAATAGTACGCATCATGTCGCCTCATCCAGATAACTAAACTATGTTTGCCTTTTTCTTCGTTAGTGTTGCCTGTGGTGCCGCTTCACTCGTATAAACATCTCACCTCACATGTGCCCGGCCCAATTCATCATGACAAGAAATTCCCAAGAGTGCCCAGCCACAACAAATTCAATCCTCCTCGTTTCCATGACAGGTCCAAGACTGATAGTGCAATTGGCATCAACAACATCCTCGTCTCCAACTGGCTCCTTCGTTTTCTCCAACCTCGAATTCACTCAATTCAAACAGATCGACCCACCAAATTCGAGAGTCGTCGTAATGCTTTTTTACGGCATCCTGCAGAGTTACCTAGCAGTGATGTACAGTGCAGTGCACGCCCCCTCATGGTTGAGCTAGTAGCTTCGCACCCCCTTTTTCGGCTGTGTCAAGCGCCATCTGATCAGCGATTGGCGCCTTGCTGAAACTCGCCTGTGGCCATCCACTACTAACGTACCGCCGTACGTACGTACGTATACATAAACATTCTTGAACTTGTAGTTGGCAGGGGTTGGCATTGAATGTCTTTGATTATTTGGGTGGGTGGTAAATATTTCTCCTCTTATCAGTAGGCAACTTTTGATGTTTTTTGTTCACTGTAATAGAGTACATTCACAGACAGTTCGATCGCGAATTAGTCTTCTCCGTATCTGCTCAGTGAATGGATGGACCGTTTCTGCTATTTCAGGACTTGGATCGTCAGGGGCCTGGTTGAATGGTTCGCCACTCCCGACGGGAGCCGCTAAACCTGACCTTGGTGGGACCCTTCTCTCTTCTTCAACACTTCTTCCTTCAACTTTAAGCAACGCAATTCGATATGATACCTTCATTTGGAACAGTTGACAAAGGAATTCTGTGTCTAGCCTGATATGTTGGAACTTGATTCTCTATTCGGCATTGTCGGCAAGTGAATGGTTAACCTTTTAGAGATGTAAGCGATGGGTCCTTTCTTTTCTTTTCTTTTCTTAGCAAAGCAAGAAATGGCCCTCTCTGTGTCAAAGGAGCTTGAATTATTAGTTTGTCGAGGACTGACCGCTGCAAATACAGAATGACGATGAGCAGTTGGCATGGATTTTGCTTGATCCATATATCTCCAGTACATATGATACTCGGTGACTGGTGAGACGCCGGTCAAATTTCAATCTTCATGTCGATCACCAACCCATCATTCATCATCCTCAACCCTCAGTTCAGTTCAAATCAGCTCAATCACCAACAGACGCCCTGATACCTTCGCATTCTCGTCCAAGGACCAGGCAACGTAGGCTCTCACCTGACCCAAATGCATAAGATTATTCCAAGATCTGGGCGTTCAATCAAGAATGGAGGCTCTTGTGAAATAGCGTCGCTTTTCATCTCATGCTTTCCAAAACGCTCAAGGTAGTGGCCCTCTTTTCATCTGAAAAAGTGACTGGGGTCCCCGTCACATCCCCTGTTCGTCTATGCACCACTAGACAGGTCGTCACTCACTCTATCTCAAAGCCAAGCTTTCTCTTGGCTTCCTAAACCTGTTCAATGAGCAATAGGAGGTTTCAAGTGACACTTTCGACTAACTTCGCGACATAAACTCATCTAATTATTATGGGCAAGAAGACATGATCGCTGTTGAAATTTCGTCATGGCCTTTTATGTATTCACTCCTACAACACAAGGGAGTCTATAACCCGCATTCTGTTTCATGCTAGGCAGTACCTCTCTTACATTCCAAGATAACCTCTTCTCTGAACAGCCCAGGCCGCCTGCTTCGCATTTCTAATATTGCAGCATTTTGATAAAACCCAAATCCAATTGCACTTTCTATTCATTGTCATCAATCATTAAGAAATCTTAAAAAGCTCCTCAACCCCTTGCCAGTTTCCCTTTGCTCGCTCCTCCCAATAGCCATCCTTTCCTGTCTTGAGTTTCCACACTTCCTCGCCCTCCGGAGCGTTCTCGACCTTCACAAACCATCGAGGCTTATATGTCTCACCTCGCTCTTCTAGCTCTCGACGTCGGCCACGCTGAGCTTCCTCTAGCTTTTGTTTCATATCCTCGGCATCGTCAATTGCGCCTTGCTCATATGCGCGCTGGTCAGGTCGCAGACGGCAGTCTGTCGGTGGGAGCTTGCCCTTCTCGATCTCGGTAACTTCATTCAAGGTCGCAGCAAAAGTGGTGAGGCCGAAAGTGTTAGCAGCGTTGTCCACTAGGGGTCCAACCCGCCAAATCTCCTGGCCGCCCCCTTTTCCGGTTGTCTTCAGGCTGTTGGTCCATGTGCCGATCAGGCCGCTTCCTGTGTTGGCTCCTTCAGGGTTGTAGATCTCTACACCGACATCCTCAATCCGTCCACCCCACATGCCCTTACTCTTGAACTCGACCGCAGCTTTGTGACCAGTGCTATCGTTGACAACATGCATTGTACCCACGGGCTCCACGTACTTCTCGCCCATCACCACATTACGCAGGAACATGGTAGCAATATTCCATGAGTAACGCTCTTCGGCCCCATTGGACAACCGCAAAACGATTCTCACACGGCCATCTGTAGTGATTTCAGCACTTTTACCCCAGAATTTCTGGCCGGGTGCAGGTGACTGAGAGAATGACCAGTTGGCTGAATCAGCCTGCATTGCCAAGAGAAGAGGTCGATGCTGGACCTTCTCAACCAAAAGCCTGAAGCCTCCGGGGACTTCTTTTTCGCTTCGCACGAGCTCGAAGGTCTCGCCAAGAAGGGGAGTGAAGGGCTTCCGAATAGCACGCTCTTTAGCTCGCCCACTACTGAATTGTGACACTGCGAATGCGGCCACAAACAGAAGTCTATCTGTGGGTGAAGATTGCTTTGCCGCTTGGTTCAGTAGCTGCGCATATTCCAGCTGTTCGGCCACCTTCTGACACATTGATGAAGGTTCGTTCGAGGTGACTGGCATACTGATTGTACTAAAATCTTTTCCAACGTTCTTCCGAAAGAATGCGATCAAACTTGGCGCCGCTGCCGCTGCGGGTGGTATAGTGGCCCTTCTCGCCACAGCTTGCTCTATGGGTAGAGGCGTGAGGCTCTTGGGTTTTACGGGGAACAGGTGAGACGCGTCGTCGAGGTTAGCTGCATCGTTTTCTCCAATAGATGACACGGAAGAATTGTCGCGGAAAGAATCCTCTTCTTCCTCGTCCTCTGCTTGTTCCGATCGTGGGGCCTCGTCTTCGCTACCATCGATCTTGAGAACAGCCGAGTTGGCATCCTCGGCATCGAAGAACTCATCAGCAGTCGAGACAGTGTCTATACTCTTTCTTGATGCGCCGCCTGCGGATAGAGGTACCGGCAGTCGACGACGCTTGCTGTTATTGATGAGTGTTGTGAATTCGGATACAACTGAGTCGAGGTCTGTCAAGAGCGATTGGCAATGGTCCTGGAGCGTGTTTTCTTCTCGATTGATGGCCTTGGATTGTCTTCTTGAGTGATTTGGCGTACTGGCCGAGATGGTCGTTGTGACTCCGCTAGGTGCGGGCACCGCCATGGCTGTTGCCGCACCAAGTGTCGCGGGAGACATCGCAGGGGTGTTCGACTTTCGTCTCCAAAACGAGCGCCTGTGTTCTGAAGGGGGTGTAAAATATGAATCGTTCTCGTCCACGGCACTGGTGCCTCCAGGTGTAGGTGAAAGATAATTAGGGGTGTTCACTGCTGGTGGCTTTGCCTGAGATGTGATCTCACGAGTCAAACGTCGAAGCGCATCGCGAGTTCCTACAACGCGGCTAACCAAAGATTCGACTTGTTCCCATTCTCTGTCTTCTTGTGGCGAAGATTGATGAATAGGTTGTAATTGGCGTATGTTGAGTTTGAGTTCATTCTTCTTGGGAAGATCCAGGGTTTCCAGTCCTCTCGCAACACGGCTGGCCTTCTCTAGCGCATGTGCCCAATCCTGAAATTCCTTGTCGTTTGGAGCTCTCAGATGCCACACTTCAGCGCCTGAGTCAATACTGATTTCCCGTCGTCGTTCATCTGCAGCGACGGCAGCTAAGCTCAGAGGGATGGCACCTCTAAGAGCAGATGACTTGGGATTGTAATAGTATGATAACGTGCAGGTGGAGTAATCGAGAGAGAAGAACCGGCGCGCATAGCCTTGTCCCTTCTTACGCCGTCTCTTGTGCAGGACACCTGTATGGTAATTGCTCGAGCCAGCCTCGCTCCGACCGGAGACCGAAGGTGCACCATTTCCTGCAGCATTATGACTGTGAAGACTATCCACTGAAGCAGAAGTGACGCCGTCAAGCTTAGGGCTGGTGTAACGTCCCAGGCTTGTTTGGCTCGCCCCGGCTTTCGGTGCTTGGAGGTTTGGCAAGTGTGATGAAGTCTGTGGTGGTGCTCCAGTGGGATATGTCATAACCACAAAGGTCGCCGTTTTGGATGTCTGTTTTGAGAATGTGTTGTCAAACACGAGGCCGTACATCCCACTCTGATCTTCCTTGACATCAAACGTGCCGATTGAAACCTTGTCCGCTTCGCATTTACCTATCCATTTAATCGGAATGAATCCTTTGCTTTTCAGGAGTTCCTGCGCGTTGGTCTCTTTTTTTGCGAATCGACTTGCTTTGCCATCGGAGGTACCACCGGATTCTTCGGGTCCATTATTCAAGTCCTCGGCTGTTGAGGATGCAAAAGTAGTGGCACCGCTGCCGGGATGTTTGACAAGACCGAAATTGCTATTGCTGCATTAGTACAGAGCTTCATTTCTGTGCCTGAATGGAACCAATATAGGGAGGCACGGGAAAGCGAGTGCGTACATGGACTTTTTGTGAGGCTGTACGCTCCACGATAGCGTGTTCCCTTCGTCAACTTTCACCCAACGAACGATATACGACTAGTAAGTATTAGCTGAGAGTTCAAATCGTTTTCCTTGCCCGTCGCTTGTCATAGCGTCCGTCATAAGAAAGAGGGCCAGTGGCGTGCCTTGCTATGAACTTCAAGCTGTTCAATGCCTGCCATTGTGTGTGATATTGGGACACCGTGTCTCCGGCGTAGTCGTCGGAGGGTTTCGCGTTAGAGAGGTGTTGTACCGATCACTTCGAAGAGCTATGGGGGAGGTCGTGGTTCAATTCGGCGACAGGATTTCGGTCTTTAGAGATTGACCATGCCGGGTCTTTCGGTACTTGGGCTGGGTTTTCGGAGCTTCGGAAACTGCGGCTGGATTGCGAGATGGTTCCTGCTGTTGATAAAGACAAGTTTCGAGAGTCGAGGTGAGATTTTGTGTGTGCAGGGGGTGGCTCCTCTTTACTATACGTCTGACTCTGCTCACATGTGTAGAAGCCAAGAGTTTCGCCTCGAATCCAAGAGGAGCTCAGGAGTATCGGTATACGTGCGCTATACGTGGACAGCTCGAGCACGAGGCAGCTACCTAACTTAACGACCAAGCTAGTACTGTAGTGTTTGCGTAGGTTGTTGTGGTGCTGGGCTCTGTATTGGGTCGGACAGGGGTCCTGGGTCCTGCCTGGGTGGAGGGGTAGTTAACGGTAAAGCGAGGTTCGCCTTGTTGCTGACGTTGGAAACGTGTATTCACAGCCACCACAGCCACTTGAAGCCTCAAGACCAGTCCTTTTTGGGGCAATTCGGCGATGGACGCGAAACTATTGCGAGGATGTTGTCAGTTTCAAGTGGTCAATTTGAGGGTTGAGTGGTTGGTAATACCAATAAGGTGGGCGGAGGTTGGGAATAAGAGCCCTGTCAAAAATGTGATGAAGGTGGCTGGAAGCCGGAATAATTAACGAGATTCTTTGCAAGTGGAGGATGATCAAATATCGATCAAAGGAATGTTATTAGAGGTGGAATTTAACTAATACGAGAAAAAAAAGGCTGTCCTACCTATTCTTGAAGTTTAGATACCTTTTTAACGTGTGCCTCGTCTATGAATTGGCTTTGTATGCGAGTATAGCAAGCTTATTGCAGCATGATATGACGTTGCTTCCCACTTGGAGTGATGTAACCATCAACGGTATATGGAGTACGCGAGTATACATACCAATGTGCGCAAACAACCATACAACCATGGGTATGAAGGAACTCATCTTCTGTCATCTACGGGTCTTTGATTGCAGTCTCAAGTTGCAGTAATACCGATGATGATATGGTGAGTAACATTCTGTTGGCAGATTGTCCACTGTCGCGGGACTTCCCATGACAACCCAGGACGATCCTAATGAATATACATAAAACCTCGAACCCTACAATGGTCTGTCACCCCACAGATGATCCCCATTCCGTACATTACCAATAGGTCCAAGTAACACTGAGTTGGGAATTGAAATGAATGCGGAAAAAATGTGAAGTCGTGGCTCAAAGGGGAGCTACCCTGTGAGCTACCAGCTCTACGACTCATGGTTAAGTACTGCTACTATGTAGACGTTGATGGCTAACAATAAGAACAACCGGGCATAACTGAACAACCATATATGTCGAGGTTATAAATTGACAACGGCAACTCTGCGAGTTTAAGCTTGTAGGATATTGAAAAAACGGTTGCGGGTAGAACATCTCATGTATGAAGCCACACGTAAATTTCAAGTTATGCAACCAAAGGTCTGGGCATGTGCCAACGGTCGAATGTGAAACTGTTTACCTTTCAGAGACCGAACATGGGATGCGTTATTTTAAAAAAGTACATAGCATGCACCTGACAGTGCACCACTACAGGGTCAAGTCGTGTAATACAAAATGCAGGCAGATATCGAATTCGTTTATTTCCACCATATCCATTAAATAACCGAAAATCGCAGCTACAAAAGAAAGCAATGGCGTACTATATGGATCTGCGACTCCCGCTAGATACCCTGGAGGTTCTGGACAATAAATCTCGGTCTTCACCCAAACCCTGTCTCACCCACGAGACCTGCCCCTGACGCCGTCGTCAAAATCCAACCAGCCAAGGCCGTCAATTCGCTTTCAACCGGTGGATGGACCAGGCGAGTCCATGTCTAGAACAAGTTGGCATAGCCAGACGGAACCTGACCTTACCTTGAGTGACTGGTGGATCTAAGCGGGCGGGCAACAAGATGGAACTCCACTGTGGCTTTAGGGGACGACAAATCTATCCCTCTGTGGGCTTTTCCACCTGCTAAAGGCTCAGGACAGGGGCTTTTTTCTGAGTACGAAATAATATTTTGGCTGGCTTTTAGTTAAACCTTTTCCAGCAAATTTCTTTACATTTGATTCTACGGATAGAAACTTGATAATCAATTCAAGCGAGGTCTCCAATCTCACGTTTTCTACTCGTATAAGGCGGCTGATTGACTGTTGGTCTCTACGCCGTGTCAGAGCCTAGGTAAGAAGCCCGCGTTCTTCCCGCACCCGCATCCACTTGGACCTGAATCGCACGGCGCAACAAGTAGCACCTCCTTCGTCAACCTTCATCCTCTTTCCTCCTTCTTTTCAGACCCATCAACATTACACGGTAACTCATCGCATCGCATTATATCGCATACCATTGCGTTACATATTATTTGCATCTGTTTCACATGCGTTGCCGCCATAATTGCTTTTCCCGGCCGTCCATTACATCAATCACGACAACTTGCTTCTTCCCGTTGACGATCACCCCCATTCTGGCCTCCAGTCTCTGTATAGAGAGCATTCTATTTTCCGACCGCCGAATCTTTCCTACGCGAGCTCTACGAACGACTCGAGACTGTTACATTTCAAGATAGATCGCATTGTTGCTGCATCCCTGTTAGGGGTCATCGAAATCTTTGTCTACTTGATCCGCCGCCAATGTCTGGTCTCATGAGCAAGCGCCAGCAGGCGCGGAACGAAAAGGCTCTGCAAGATCTTGTGCAGAATGTTCCGGGCAATAATATGTGTGCAGACTGCCACGCGCGCAATCCAGGTACGCCCCAGACATTCAATGAAGCTCATCATGGGGCCGCCATGCAGAACGGTCGGAATTTGCTAACGTGAACTGTCATCTTCAGCATGGGCATCATGGAGTGTAAGCATTTATACCGCGCACCAAAACCGACTCTGACTGACGTTATTGTTAGCTCGGCGTTTTCTTATGCATGAGATGTGCTGCAATCCACCGAAAGCTTGGTACTCACATATCCAAAGTCAAGTCCTTGAGTATGGACAGCTGGACCAATGAGCAAGTCGATGTGAGTAACGAGAACAGTCCGAGTTAGCGTCCGGAGTAACTCCCAACTTACACTACCAACAGAACATGAGGAAGGTTGGAAATGTCACATCGAATAACTTATACAATCCCGAACATGGCAAGCCGTCTGTGCCCGTTGACGTTGACGAAGCCGATTCCGCGATGGAACGATTCATTAGACAGAAGTATATGAACAATACCGTTAATGGAACGGGAAAATCCAAGTCTCCGCATATGGGCGAAGGGACACCTCCGCCGTTGCCGCCTAAGAACTCGAAGTTCGGATTTCGATCTGCCTCATCCATTTTCCCCCTGTCCTCCAAATCGAAGAAGGATGCCAAAACAATAGCGGCTGCTCAAGCTGGTCGCACCGAATCTCCAAGACCGCCCAACAAGCCATCCAAAGTTTTTGGAGCAACACTGGATTTCGACCAACCAGATGAGTTGGACCAAAAGATGGCCAGGTTACAGGATATGGGTTTCCAAGATGCTAAGAGGAATGCCCTGGTGCTGAAAGGTGTCAATGGCAACCTCGAAAGGGCGATCGAGACTCTTGTGCGATTGGGCGAGGGAAGCGGCCGTCCCTCTCCCCTTCCTACACCTTCACCTCGAGAACAGACCCTGCGCACATCAAGGTCCTTGACGCCTCTTACACCGAATTCTGGAGGGCTGGGACTCGGCGCAGGGCTCAGCGTACCTTCCCGTTCAGCCACAGACCGTCCGACTACTCCATCGAGCGCTTCAACGAACCCATTCGATAACCTAGGCACAGCTCCACCGCAGACAGCTCAATCGACAGGAAGCCTCCAAAACCGGAACCCCTACGGCCAGACGAACCCGTTTGGCGCACCCGTCGCCCAGGAGCAACAGCCGACCGATGCCTTCAGCCAGGCGTTTCAAAACATGTCACTCTCCCCACAGCAGCCTTTGTTTCCTCATCATACCGGAGGACCGGTCCCGCAACCTGTCCAGCAGCTCACAGGATACCAACAAGTGGCGCCTTTAGCACCCACGACTCCCGGTGGTTTCTCAAGCTTAGGCTTCAGTAACAACATGACATACCCCCAGCCACTCCAAGCGCAGTCGACAGGATATAACCCCTTCTTCACGAACCAGACTGCTGCGGTTCAACAACAGCCGCAACAGTCAAATAATCCTTTCCCGCAAGTCAACACCAATCAAGCGTCTGCAGGATACAATCCATTCACCCGATCCCCAACTCGGATAGCATCCCCCAGCCTCGGCCAAATCCCAGAGCAAACACAGAGCTCTTTCCAAAACCCGGCCGTATATCAGACCTCTGCAGTATATCAAAGCTCTGCTGTATATCAGAGCCCGGCACCTCTGAGTCCTCCCGAAACCGCCACGAATCCCTTCTTCGCGAATGCTGGCCAGTCCACAGCACAAACAGGACAGCAATTTTTTGACCAGCAGCCTGCTATGCAGCCGGTGCAGAATCAGACACAAGCGAGCAATAACCCATTTGCCCAACAACAGACTGGGCAGCAGTTCTATGGGCAACAGCAGATGCTGCACATACAACAACAGAAGCAACAGCAGATGCCGCAGCAGCAGTTTTACCAACCTCAGAGGCCCGACAAAGCCTCGATTATGGCGCTCTTCAACAATTATCCGCAGAGTAATTCCCAGCAAGCAGATGTTGAGTCAACACAGTCTTCGTACCAGACAGCCCATGCCCATCAACCACAACAGCCAACCATACCCGAGAACCAACCTATGGCGCCCATGCAGCAGAACCACGGTGCCCCTCCGCCGATGTCATCTGGAACAAATCCTTTTATGACAAAAGCATCTGCTGCCAACTCAATTGCGAGCCCAAACGCTACGACTACTTCGGACCCCTTTGCTGCCCGGAGCCGAGAGAGTATGAATCTTGGTATGGACCTCGCGTGGACAAATGGTCGACACAGTCCGGATGCATTTGCAAGCCTCAGTGCCCATCATGGATAATGGTATCGTAGTAGAAGGTGCATTTGAATACAAATATGTCTAGGATAGTACTTATATGACACAGGAGAGGTGGGAACACTGTATGATAGTATAATAATGTCTCTTTTGGCTAGTTGCGTTGACGATCTTGGTTTACATTACACTAGACTCATATTCTCGTGTAATTGAGTAGGATTATAGGATGCATCGGTTAGATTGGGCCTGACTGAATAATAGAGGGCCAGATGAATGCAGCATGAGTAAAATTGACGATGAATTGTGGTGAGTATGTTCTCGGCGGGGTGAAGTCGCGGATACACTCTTCCGATCAGGTACTTTTCTAAGCGAACTATTTACTGATAAGAGAATATTACAAGACAGGTATTGGCCCCTTTACTGTAGTTTGTGTTGAATACCTGATTCCGCCTTCAAATTCTCTGTTATACTTTCAATATCCTAAGGGATTGGTTGATATTTGAAGTAATGCAATTTAGCTGGGTCGGTATGGCTTGGTCTAAACATGATTCTTATTTGACAAGTGCATGAGGCTAGTAAGCAGGGGAGGATGTGACTATCGGCGGTCAAGGTCGAACTGAGTATTTAGACTAGGTCGTTGATCATGCCTCTCTGACTGCATCTCTGCTGCAGCCAGGATGGGTATTTTGATGGTCACGGTCCGGATGCATTCCCGAAGAGAACCAAAACGCGGGGTTGGGCACGGCGCCATCATGTCGGGACCACAGCGTGTCCACCAATCAACTTACACGACGGGGGCATTTAGCCCGGAGATGGATAGACATTACTGTGAATTGGGTTGGGTCGGGTTGGCCGAGAATGCCGCCTTTAATGGTAACACCATTGCGTGCGTTCCCTGATGTTGTTGCCAGGGAGGATCATGAAAATTGCATGAAATTGTCAATTCGGATCAAATTATCAATCATGATAATTTTGATCATGTGATTGATCATTGTGGAGGACGCCCCAGATAATTGCAGTCTTTTTAGTGATACTAACACTGTGGAAGGCTTGTGTATCATGCAATTCTGGACGAGCCCTCCAGATTCCCATCACACGATACGTTGGGAAAAGAAGTGGCACAGCACAGCACAGCGGTACGGAGAACTGAATACAGTAATTGCTGTACAATGCATCTATAGCGTGCAACCATGCTGTTCGCTGGTAGATACAGTATGTAAGCGGAAGAGCATCATCTTACACAGATGCTCGCAGAGAATTCTAGATTCTTCCGGACTGGATGGATAGCAATTGCGTGCAACGGTGATGTGCAATCACAAAAACCTGTATGGACCGTCTGGCTGAGCTGATGGACTACCTACCCTTGATAGCAAGCCTGAGTTCGTTCGTGAAACGCACTTTTGAACTCTGTATGATCCATCAAGTTAAACATTGTTACTTTGTTGCCAGCTGGCGATTAACATTCTCAGCCCTTGACCAGTAGACCCTACCATGTGCTGCGGAGGCGTTCGCGTTAGTGCGAAAGCGTGCGCTAGGTTTAGAAGAATGCTTGGCTAACAAGGAAGGTAGGCAGGTAGTATGATTCATTTTGATCAGAAATGAGTTGAAATTCCCTAGGTAATTAGGTAGTTAGTCACTGGGAAACGAGGGTGTTGCGAATTACTCGATGCTCATCAAGTTTGTGACGAGATGACGATATCTTGGCTGTGATCAACAACAACTCATCCAAGGATTTCTTTCCATTTCGCTCGGCTCAACTCACATCAGCGTTTGCCAAGATAAGGAACTCGCACTGTACACCGCCTGTCCATCCACTGGAACTGTTACCCCGGCTCCAATAGATGCCATGCCTCCTAATGTATGGGTGTGGCAAGCGCTACTTCCACTGTGGTGCACAAAATTCCAGAGCCTCAGGTGAGGGGTCCACACAAAACGCTGTTCCTCCTGCCCCGAGCGTCAGATTCCTGGGCTTCCGTCGCTCCCCTTCAAAGCCTGACACCCTCAATTCTCAGTATTTATCCTCGTCTTCGCCCTTCACACCGCTGCCACAATCTTGACTTCTGCTCTACCCCAAGTTGAAAGACATTCTCCACGAGTTTACCAAAACACGAAACTAAACGTCGCCGCACGTATCCACACTTTCGCCTCCAAACAAACAACACAAATCTTTTTTAAAAGGATTTCCGACCCGTTTATTTCGGCTCAACTCAATCAAACGTTACCAGTCAAACTCCCTCTGTCGATCAATAACCTCCGCCCTTTTCCAACTATCACCACTTTAGTCGATACCCAGGAAACATCATCAGCAATGGCGCCAATGAATAATCAGAATTTGAATTACAGTAGTAATTACGGCGAGGCCGCTGCCCAGAAGGTCAATGTCCTTGCCTCTTGCTACCTCGTCGACTCTGCCGCCAACCTCAAGGGCCTCCACTACTGCACTACCGGGGTTGCAGGTACGTTACCTCTGTAAAACACTACATCTGCGTTATGGTCCTAACTCTGTGCTCCAGGGGCCGAGTGGTATTCCTGAGGTCCCTTCCTCAGGATTACCCTCCCCTCCAACAAGTCCCCCCCTCGCCGCATTAACCTCGTCTAACGAGCTCGCTCTCTTGCCAAAGAACAAGAAGCGAGAAATCCCAGGCCGGCGCCTGGGCCGACGAGGGGGGGCAGCACTTTCGATCAGGGAAGAATGTGAGAGATTCTTTTGCGAGTCCATGAAGGCGACGTTCCACGGTGAGAGGAATTCGTCCATGAATGGCTCCGGCCTGTCTGGTGCTTTTTTACCAACGCCGCCGTCCGATGACCGGCTTCCCGAACACTTCAAGCCTGTTTCCGATGACAAGCTATCTGCCTACGACATTACCGCTTGGCTGGAGGTTTGGGACTATGCCGGCGGTGCGAGCTTCCGTGCCTTTGTTGCTGACGATGGAGAGGAGAAATCTCTCTTTGTCTTCTTCGATATTGAAGGCGTTCTCGGCCGAGACCTGAAAAAGGCGTATGTTGCCTACCTTTGACTTCAATCTGATGCATCTTACTGATACGATCTTCTAGTCTCATGGCCCTCATTGAATTGGCCGACGGTCCTCTGGACTGTGCCCACATTGTTACCTGCATTGACCGACGTATCCCCGCGGATGACGTCCACTCTTTGTCAAAGAGCCTTCAGTGGGTTGGCTTCGACATGGCTACTCTGGATCACTGGGCCCATGATCTTGATGTTACGAGCAAGAAGTGGATGCTGATGGGTATGGAGCTATAGGCAACAAGTTTCTTCCTTCTTTATGGAGTTTGGGAGTGGCTGTGTCCTTTGTCTCTCTTATGTTATTTTACTTTCGTTGGTGTTTTCCAAAATGTAGTCTGGAGGCTCGCTCGGCGATTTACTCTGCTATCCTCGAAGTGAGTCTGGTAGCATTGGCTTTGAGTCGCAAGTTCAACGCCCAAGGCTTTTGGCGCATCTTTCCTGTCGGAGGATTTCTAAGGTGTTGGAGCGTATTGGTGACTGTTATACTGAAGCTCTTATGGTTATGACTCTTTTACCAGTACATGCCTTCTAGTTGAAATTATACCAAAGCGATATTTACCGAATTCAAGAAGTTGTCTATAACCTTATCTTTTATTCTATTTCAAATTGATCTAAAAGCCCTCTTCGAACTGTCTCACCTTGAGGCCCTTTTCTTGTAGGTAGTCCTTCACTTGCTTGACTGTGTACTCACCGCGGTGGAACATTCCAGCACCCAAAGCGGCATCTGTTGGAGTCTTTTGGAATACATCTTCAAAATGAGCCGGGTTGCCAGCACCGCTTGAGGCAATGACGGGGATCTTGACAGCTCCCTTGACCTGGTTGATGAGCTCAAAGTCGAACCCACTGTTGGTGCCGTCCTTGTCAATGCAGTTGAGGAGAATCTCTCCGGTTCCCATCGCTTCGACAGCTTGCACAAGCTCGACTACATCCATGTCCCGAGTTTCACGGCCACCCTTGATCGTACAGGCGTACCAACAATACTCCTCACCCTTGGGACCGGGGAATTGTGTCTTGACGATATTGTGTCGGGTAGCATCTGGCTTAGGAACATAGACGCGCTTGGGATCAACGCTCACGACAACAGCCTGGTTACCATAAGCCCTTGAAATCTGCTCAATGGCGGTGTTGCCAAAAAGTTTACGGCCAAGAGAGTAGTACTCTTCGGCAGCAAGAACAGCATCAGACCCGATCGAGACCTTGTCAGCGCCAGACTTGAAGTACATGGTGGCAATCTCAAGCGCTGAAACCTTTGTGCCGTCAGTGTCCACGGTATCACGGATACCGCCACCAATGGTCAGGGGCACAAAGACAGTGCGAGACGTTTGACGAACGACCTCAAGCATTGGGAGATCGGCAACTGGGCAATCCCGGAAAGAAGTGATGTTAAGGAACGTAACCTCGTCCGCCCCAGATTCGTAGTATCGCTTAGCCATTTCGACAGGCTTGCCCAGGTTACGCACGTTGCGATCGTCGCCCTTCTCGCGGACATCATACTGGTCACCCTTGGTAACAACCAAATCGCCTTGGTCATTTGTGCGTACATCCAAACATGCGATGACTCGTCGTGTAAGGCTGTCCTCGAACTTGACGGGAGCATTGGCGACAGCTTCGTCGACCACATTGCCGAGCGTTTTCAGACCTTCACCTGTGAGGAAGGCACTGAGAGTCCTTAGGCCAGCGGCGCCTGACTTCTCTGGGTGGAATTGGGTTGCGTAGATATTGCCCTTGGCGATGGCACCTACGAAAGTCTCGCTGCCGTAAGTGCCAGTTGCAACAGCCCACCCTTGCGACTCAAGCTCCCCTGGCTTGTAAGGGCACTTGTAAGAGTGAACATAGTAATACTTTGAGTCAGGCTGAAGGTCGTACATGGCCTTACCAGCAGTGAAGGCATTGTTCCAACCAATGTGAGGTACCGATTTACTTGAGTCGTCGAATCGATCCAGAGTAGCTGGCACGACTCCGAGACCGGGGATACCAGGATCTTCGACGGAACCCTGGAAGAGAGCTTGTAGGCCAACGCAAACACCAAAAAATGGCTTCCCGTCAGCAATGTGCTTCTTGATAGGTTCTAGGTAACCGGCTTGAGAAAGCTGGGAAAGACAATGGCCGAAGTGGCCGACACCGGGGAGGATCAGTTTCTGAAGCGCATCAGTCATGATGGACACATAAAAGGGAAGAGTCTTGCCGAACCTCTGCGTTGGGAACTTCCTCGGGAGATCGAACCCATTCGACCTCGTAGCCACACTTTTCAATGGCATTTACCAGACTCCTGATGTTGCCGGCAACGTAATCTAATAGGTGCACAGTAGGCATCTTGCTGTGGAATAGATAGTACAGATGTAAAGAAGATTGGAGAACGGAGGCTAGAGATTCGTCTCTCAATAGAAGGGAAAGACTACTGCTAAGCACGATATACAAAGATCAAAGAGAAGCGTCGGGTGACTCAAGGGCGTGTTTTTGAAATGTCAAGATATGGCCAAGTCCAAAATCCACTAAGACTCATCAAAAGTTGTAATCCAGCCTGATAGCGATAGCGGGGCAGGCATGGACCATAGAAGCTGCCCCGCCTGATCCCTGCAATTCTCAACTTTTCCTATGTACAAAGTGCCATCTTTGACCGACTACCAAACCTTTGTCTTTTGTCAACAAAAGTATTGTTGATTTTCTAACTTTCGTCACTTTCAAGCCCTAAATGCGCTGATATAACTACGGCCCCTTTTATTAGATGGCATTCTACTGTGCGATTTGTTATATATAATCCACTGCTAACATTGAGCGACTCGGCGCATACAGCATGGCCACACCAGAAGCGGTGACGGCGGCCGAGACGGCGGCAGTCCTCAAGGTTGAGGAACAATTAGGAAAGGATGACCAAGAGGAATGGGAATACGAATATTCGACCACTGAAACCGAGGTACTAATCAATTGAAACTACACCCCCACCATGTACCACCAGCTGACTGTTACTAGACCTATTATTTAACACTCGATCTCTCATATCCCGAATTCAAAGACAGACAACCTCGGACACCACACCATAGTCGAGGCGGATATTATAAAACTTGGCTCGACCACAATCCTAGTTGGAGAGGCCTTCGCGCTGCAGAGGATAACGAGGATGATAACGACAACGACAACGAGCCTTTACCAGAGCCAGAGGCTGACGACGACGAACCCGAAATCGACCCGGCCCTGAGCAACGACAAAGGCAAAGGAGTTGATCGTGGCGATGCAGCGGATGACATAAAGGAGAATGGAAACAAGACTCGTAACGAATCTGAAGATATCCAGATATTGGAATTGCATTCGCCGCATCCGATTATATCGTACAAAGGTCGAACTTTTGACGGCTCATGGGCCGAGGTTGTTGGCACTGAAGCCGTCTTTACATCACGCGATAACGAAAACCCTCTTCCTGCTCTACGCCATCTAGAAGGAAACGTTGAATTTCTGGGCGCTTGCGCCTCGAGGATTGCGACCAAGGAGACCATTAGCAAGCCGAACATTATTCGAGAGGATCCGCTCGCTGCCATCAGAGAGGAATGGAACATTCGAATTCCTGTCGGAAAAGATAGGTCAGGAGAGCGAGCTCAGCAGACGCGATTCTTGGAAAACTTGATGGCGCTCAAGAAGAGGAAGGGCGAGACGGATCAGGTCACTGTATGGGCAAAAGATGGTGAAGGACAAGATTTCAAGGACAACCGAGATCCTGAATACAAACCTAGGCGGAGAAGGAGACTGCTGAACGAAGATGGAGAGGAAGTCATTCCCAAACGAGAGAGGCGGCGTGCAAGTGGACGAAGGGGTGGGCGGCCGAGACTCCGAGCCGGCCAGGGTCGTGGTCGCGGATCAGAGGCCGGTTCGACGTTGACTCCATCTGCAGCAAGAGATCTAGAGGGTCCTTATCCTGAAGGCAACTTGTCGACTCCTACCCCGAGCAGATGGAATGATCTGCATGGAGGGGAATACGACGAGATGGGCCAATATGATGACCAGAGCGAGACTGACGATGACGAAGACGAGGACATGTCAATTGCAGACTGAGTATTCGCCATGCAGTTACGGATCGAAATGTTTTGGGATGTCTGAGTCTGACGAAGTCGGTTCTGTCAAGATGAAGACGATGTGTATGGAGGGAGGTTTAAGTTTATGATACCCGTGGTGCGCAATCGCCCACATTGAACGACAAGTTTTGCATGATGACTACTTCCACCTATTACTTGCTATAATTTCGTCTCTTGGGGGGGGGGTTACGAAGAACCTTCTTTCAATACGAGAAAGATTGTGAACATTTGGCTGTGACTGACTACTGCTGGCCGGCAATTATGTGGTCAGTGTTGGACTTTAGCCTTTTAGGCTCAAAGTCGCTTCATATTCACCGACAAGGACATGTACTCCAGCTCGCAAGCACTGCATGGCGGTGATAGAGTACCAAGGTCTTGGAACCATTTTGTTCTCATTGCGCCGGCTCTTTGCGATGACCTCATTCAACCTGGAACGAGCCCAGCAAGGGATTTTGGACTGTCGTATAAGGGTTTGCTTGTTCCCTGGTTTAGTTCGTATGCAGCATTGTGATAACTTGGCTAGTATCAGACGGTCGTAGCTAGTGATATAGCTCGTGGGGAGGTCTCATGAGCCGAGTAACTACCTACCTAGGATAGTACTATCCGCGTTTCTAGGCAGTGTCTTTAATTCCTCTATGAGACTGCAACCCAGGACCTAGCTGGTATCAGTAATTCACTTACAGAGTAGTAAAGTGCGTTGTGACTCGCAGACACAGAATGATCATGTTACTCAGCACAATTCCCCCACATTTCTGGTGTGTTTATCCATCCATCCTATTTCTACTGCGAATCATTTGTTGGGGGGAGACTTACGGTGAACTAGTCAGATACAGCTGTTCTTTCCAAGAACTAGAAATATCGTACTCGGGATCCCAAGCTCAATATCGTCAAACCCCTGCGACTTCCTCTTGGATAGGGTTTATACGGATTTACGTGTACTTCTGACACGATTTGGTCTAACCAGTCAGCCCATTCCAGGGTTGCAGCGCTGCTGGGGTTCTTAGATGGAGGCTCCGAGTAGGACAAGAGGGGAAGCCTGTTAGGCCTGTTAGTTTTTGAGAGAGGTCTCTAAATACGCTAAAACATTTTCCACAAGGCAAGCACATGGGCATGAGGTTCGAGGTCTTTGGTTGCATCTGAAAAGGCACTGTGGTATGTATGTACGTGTCTATGCAACGCTGCTTGTAAAACTTGGCAAAGAACGTCTGCATCCGGAAGTGAGTTTGACCTGCGGCTTGCCATTATATGGACTCTGAGTAAGTCATCCATCGGCACTTGGGGGTCATGCTCTAATTGAGCAAGGAACCTCCGCATGGAACGTCGTCCATGGATGTCATTACCCCAGAATCAATGGGGAAGGTTTCTGCGTATTCGTACTCACACCTGTAGAGACTGGCTCGATATCTGATGATAGGTGTTTAATGGGTAACAAAGAAACAAGAAATAGTCCTGTCAGGTACACACCCAAGACTTGTTCAGGGCTGCGAGTTTGCAGTTCCATTACCAAAAAGGTCAAGTACCTGCATTACTCACCCTTGCCTTGCCTCGCCTCTCCCTCCACTCACTATAGTACCTCCTGGGTACCTACGTTACGCCTCAACCAGTCACCACACACTCCGCCAATCTATCCGAACCCTTGCCGATCAACGGCCATGACCATTGCGCGCTCTTCTTTTCTTTTATCAACTTAGTTAAAGGCATTTTCTTCTTCTCTTTCATTCTTCACAACATCCAACGACATGCTACGAGCGGTATCAACTCTCTTTGCTCCCCTTCGTTCGTAATGCCTGTATAGCCGACTTATCCTGTCTTGGACCCTTCTTTCTGGCTGTATGATCGATACTCCGACCGCTTCCGCCCTGTCGCTATCGAATACTCGATACCATCTCTTGCTCAATTCCTCCACACCCTGTGTCATATGACTCTATCGTCGCAATAGCCATGATTTGGTTGCGCCGTTTCTCTATATTACTAACTTTTGTGCTGCTTGTCTCGTTCGGCGCATGGCTACTCCCTCGAATATTAGACCCAACAGATAAAGGCCCAGAGAGGCGAGAACGAGACCGACGCTGGGTCAATAGCAGTCCGTACTTTCTGGATCGTCAGGCTTGCCGCTGGATTAGCTTGTGCGGACTGCACCATCTGCGCAGTGATCCTGCCACTCGTGGGAGCAATGACGAGGAGGAGCCCGAATGGGGAGATTTGAAGCGCCGTTCTTTAGCTTGGGAGCCAGAGGAGATTCCACGTCAAGATCATAAGCGCAACACAAATCAGCGTCGCCGGATTCTCCGCGACATCCCCGACTATGTCACCAAGCATGCGCCTTTGGTTCATCTGTATTCTGGGGAGGAGTTTTGGCCTTCGGATATCCGCCAGCACATCGAACACATGACCGCGTATGCGGGCGATGAGCTTATCAACTCGACCGAGAAATGGACCCTTCACAATTTGCACGAACTAAACAAATACTCCGGCAACATTACTCTTCGAAGCGACGACGACGTTGAGTCCCGGCCCAATTGGCTACATAGTCATTACAACATTCCCAAACCGTTCCCAGATGATCATAACGGAGAGCAGGACACCAAAATACCGATAGGGAACCCTCAAAGACAACCAGAGTCTCGAGAACCCAGCACTTGGTATGATGTCGGCAAGAACCATCCTGTACACAAGATTTCGGATCCCAGAAATCGCAAATTCCAAAACGGTCGTCGCTCAGAATCTTACGGCCATAAGCCAGACGAAAATGGTTATTCGGCCGCTCCAGCCGTACTGGTAGTTGTCGATAAAGGATCTGGTATTGTCGACGCCTTCTGGTTCTTCTTCTATTCGTACAACCTTGGCCAGACCGTCTTGGGGATTCGTTTTGGCAATCATGTGGGTGACTGGGAGCATTGCATGGTGCGCTTCGAGCACGGCATCCCCCGAGGTGTGTTCTTTTCAGAACATGAGGGTGGGCAAGCATATGCCTTTGAGGCTGTTGAAAAGCGCGGAGAACGACCCGTTATCTATTCTGCCGTTGGATCGCATGCGATGTACGCTCTACCAGGGAGACATCCTTACATCCTCCCATTCAAACTCCTCAAGGATGTTACAGACAAGGGGCCTTTGTGGGATCCATCTCTTAACAACTATGCCTATCATTACGATTACACAAAGGAATGCGGCCACGAACCAGAAGATACGGAGGAATCTCTGAGCCTCGTTCCCGCAGCCTCGAATCCCCATGCGCCGACATCTTGGTTCCATTACCGCGGATATTGGGGCGACGAAGTATATTCCCTTGCTGATCCTCGTCAGTGGCGCTTCTTTGGTCAGTATCACTACGTCACTGGCCCTGACGGACCTATGTTCAAGACGCTTGATCGTGGGAAGATGTGCCAGAAGCAGAGCTGCAAAATACTCTACAACCTCGATCCCAAAAATACTTGGTATTAGATGAGATACTACCAGCTCGATTTTGCGTTGCTTCATTAGCGTTGGTGCAAGGCTTCAGTTGAAGCCTTGGTGATATTATTGATATAGACGAATGCACCGAGATAGGGATCCAGCCATGGATCCAAAAGATGCCCTACAGAGCGAGAAACACTATTGGGATAGAACGGCATGACTGCGGCGTTGAACTTTTGGGCTTTTCCGCTTTAGATAGAGTTCTGGTTTTGCTTGCTCGATGCAAAGACTCAAACTGAGTTGGTGGGTTGGATACTTTGATGATGGGCATTTGATACCCGGATACCAGTTGATTGTACCTCAACCTTTGACACGTTGCGACTCTTCCCTTATGATTACGAAGTGTATAAATAAAACACTAGCTAACTTTGTGTTTGTAATATTGAGCACTATTGCCCCTAGTGCAGACAAACCATACGCTTATGCACTACACCTGTCAAGCACACTGACTGGTATATGAAATTCTCATCGTATGACCCAATTGTCATACAAGATAGACATCAGTGAATCCGAGTCTTTGATGCACATACCGCAACACGCGCGAAGCGACCATTAGCCGGCATCAATGCATGACACTATGTCGCATGTTGCGTCTGATGATCAGGTCCCTGTCATGAAGCCATAAGGCTAACAATACGATACTGTTTTCAACTTGTTTCATGGATATTGCCATGCGCGTCTTCGCAAAGAAGCTTCTTTTCGGACGCGGACTTCGTCATGCAGGATCATCCCAATCGAGGCAACCATAGTTTGATGAAGCGCTTCTGCATTTCACCAAGCCAAAAATTCCAATATTGTGCTAACTTATTAGCCGCAAATGACAAGAGACGGCGATAGTTTCAGAATTTGACCAAATGGCACCATACCTCTCTAAGGTTTCGTACTATCAAAACGTCAAGCTTAATGCGTGGGGAGCATTAAAAGCCCTGACTATTCCAGAACACCGGGTTGGAAGTGTATGATCGATCTGAGGGATATGTGCAGCAAGTATGTAGAAACAACTCAAGTGCAACCAATACTTGAACTCGAATATAATAGCTTGGCTGGTATGCTCATGGGTTATTCCAATTGGACATATCTTTCGTTCTTCATCCCGCATGACAGACTTCTCTTTGTTTAGACTGGTATGTGATGGATGACAAGAACCGTGTTTCATGATGATCTAACAGCCAATCAATAAAAAACAATGGCACAAAAAAACCAACAGCACTCAGCAAACTCGTATGTATGTTTGCTACCTTGTTACAGTTTGTTAACCGTTGTTTGAACTTTATCTATACAAGAGCTCATGTAGGCTAGATACCGCCAGGTCAGGAATAGTATTAGACTGTGAGAGCTGAGCTTTCAGATGCTCCATTAGCGTAGATGTATTCATTATTGACGTCGAATGGTCGATATAGATGACCCTAGTCTAGCCAGTCAGCCACTGGGAGCGGGAGATCTGTCCTTGCTATTGATAACATCGTCGAATTATGCAGATCGAGGGCGGACGCTGGAGGCAACCTTTCCTATATTTCTCCGTAAATCGTATACTACCATAGTTCAGCAGGAAAAGAAATTCACTATGCACGAGGCTTCAGCAATTGATTCATAAAGTTTGTCTGCTTTTCGGGACGTCTTGGATCCGAGAGCAATCCTTGTTCGCGACTCCTTCTCCTATTAGAGATTAAACGACAAGTCAATTATTTACAGGGCAGAGAGTGCGTGCCCCTATTTTCCTGCCGTCCACCCATAATTTGCTGATCTTTATTGCAGTTTAAGAACTCCTAGCCTATGTAACATGGACAGACGGGAGCTTTTCTCCCTTCCCGCTCGAGGCTCGTCTGCACCAAAGCCAGTGTTTTACCATGGACCGATTTGAACGTCTGGTTTTCTCTTCATCACCTGAGAAAACATCCGTGCTAACACCCAAGCTGTTCTCAGGTGTAGTGGACTTGGGACTATGCTAATCCCCCTTTGAACATTGTTTCCGAATTTCCATGTTTTAGCGCGATCAAAATTCCATGTTGAATCATCTGTGAGTTTGGGCACGCTAATGCAGTGCTTAGGTACTGTTGGTGGTGGTTGAGATAATGTATCGTAGTGAGTGGTTTGGGCTTAATGTTGAGGACACTCTCGGGATATCTTGACAAGTTGCAAGCTAATAAACGCCCAGTCATTGCTTATTCTATGTACCTAGCTGAAGGTGGCCGTTTCGCTAGTAGAGTTTAAGGCCGTGTAACAATACTCCAGGATGAACTTCGGATATGTGAATTGTTACAGAGCTATCCCCTATCGTCATGTCGTGTTGTGTTGTATGATGTGATGTGATGTTGAGTGGTTCCTGCAACCGTCAACGGAAATGAGTGGGTTAACCAGGATAAAAGAGAGGACCTGGAGGTTGAGCAAGGGTCACCAACCAGGTTTCCACGTTCTGGGAAGTGGAAGCCAATGAGAAGAATGACGCCGTGGTCGAGGCGGACGGGTGAGAGATGAGCACAAGCAGGCTCTGCGAGGGAATGCTGATGGCTCTTTGGTGTTTTTGTTTGAGACTCAGCTCCAATGTACATATACTGATAGTCCCCTTGATACAGTAGCCTATCTGGGACCCAGGTACCGAGCTGATATACAGTCAATTTTTTCAGCATTCAATGGACAAGACGACGGATGCAGCTTAGGTGGTTGTAGAACTTATCGACGGCGTTTGTTCGCTGAACAGAACCCACCGTTTGCCACAATTACCAGACACCTGATCGAACTAATAAGTCGCTCTATAGTGCGTGCCTGTGGATGTTTCACCAGGGTTTATCTCCGGGAATTTCGGGAGCAATTCGTCATCTTGCTTCGGTTTCTGCTTCTTGAACTTCTTCTTTGGCCGTACGTTTGTGTTGTTTGGACAAGTAAGAAATTAGGGGACACCGAAATAAGCCCTTAGGTTACTAGCACGGCCATGTACATAGCGACTAGTTAGGTACTATGTACAGCACTACCTATGTACAGCAGGAAGCGGCGTCATGTCAAGACTGACGCATGTCGATCACTGATTCTGCGAGGTTTTGCCAGCTTGGTTCGAGTCAGTGGACGAGCGCCGTGCAGCCCATATCAGCCTAGCTAGGCAAGCTGCGTATCGTCAATGTCTGAGCCTGATATTAAGTGTCGTGTCTAGAGCAGCCCGGCCTTGGACCACATGGCAATTGGAGCACGGACTATTGATGTATAGAAGTCTATTTGCAATCAAAGAGACGGAAGACAACTGCCTTGGCTGGCAACCACCACCTAGGTACCACCAGGACGCGGATGAGCTATCGGGGGAGTTGTGCCGTACCGGTTGTAGAGTACTGTATAATATCGATTAGTCGTAAGTTGTAACTACTGATGACAAGCCTCATCTCATGCACGGTACTTACTGTACCGCTCTTCAGGTTCACTGCTACGCTACAATTACCAGCATCGGCATCCGCAGCTAACATCCACTCACACCTCGTGGTATTAAATGGGGCGGGGGGCCTTGACTACTAAGTGCAATCGTTAGCAATGTTTCTTCCGCAATATGTAACTGAGTGGAGGCCGTTTAAGCGCGGATGACCTTCCAGAGTCGCATTGCATCGAAGGATGGAGGCATAAAAAAGAAAAGAAAGAAGAAATTGAAAAAGTAACGAGAACCCTTGTGTAAGTGCTGAGCCACTAATTGACATGATTGACCCATTGACGGTTCCGAATAGCGAATACATACGTTGCCTACCCGCCATTGATCCCCGAGGGGTTCGTGTTTCAAGGGGCTTTTAGGTAACTTTGTCCGCTGCTGGAGACGGGGGTAAACCTTGAAAGAAAATGCTTGAAAGGCATGGAGGACGAACTATCATGGTGCATTGACTGTGAAGGTGTTCATTATATCTCCTGACAGTATTTAATTCTCTATGTTAGTAGGTACGTACAGTCTATTGCCTCGGCGCCTACCGAGGCAGTTACGAAGGGGACCCAAGATGGAATTTTTTTCTAATATCCGTGGGCAGGTAGGTATCGCTGGGAACGGACGGTATGCTTTAGGTAGGAACGCCACGGCCTGCAGTACTTCAATTGGTGCCTGTAAAGAGATCCACTCTCACCTCAATGAGTTGAGCAGGTATGTACGCTCCAAGGGGCGGCTCCACTGCTATAAACCTTAGCTTGCAAGGTCATGTACAGGCCCAAGGGAAAAGAAAGAAACCGTGGACACCTAGAGGCAACTATACGAAGAACAGAGCAGCTGATGCTGATGCTGGTGCTGGTGCTGTGAGAGAAGAAAAAACTTCAGCTGCGCGTACATACATCTGTTGCACTGTGCCGTTGCGATACTTACCGTCCCTGTCTTAGGTACTGACCTACCTGATTTATGACGGGATGATGTGGAAAGCGAGGTAACTTCTCTATTTTTGCCTAGGCGGGCTAGTTTGGGATGTGATCCATGGATGCCGGATGGACGTCAATACACAATTAATAAATGACCCGTCTCTAGTTCCCTGTCTCAAACCCGCTTGGCTTGCTCGCTTTATCCTATCCTATGCCGTCCTTGTCCTGCCGTCGTTTCTTTTGCCCCCACACCCTCTCTATATTTACTTTACTTGAACCAACACGCCCGGCGATAGCAAGCTCCTCTTCCTCTTCTGTTCTTGTTTGCTATTCAACGGGAATAGGAAACCCTTTGACCTCGTCCTGTGTCACCTAACTAGACCTACTGGTTTTGCCGATCCGTCAAGACATTGTCTCAAACGCCATCTTAACCGAACCCTCGATCGAATACGTGACTCGACCGGGTATCCCGCTGTTGTCGCGACCTCGTCTTGCAACTCCGTCCCCTAATTCTTCGATACCCAGCTTGAAGCGTTAACTTTGATCAATCTTGATTTTTGCATTACGGCTTCAACTCTGCTACCATATATACATACATAACCTTACGCGCTTGCGACCCCGATCTGCGCTCCCGTTCAGTCGACACCATATTTTCTGCTGTCTCGCATTCGCTGCAGCCAGGCCAGCCGCTTCAACAACGCACAATGTGCTTCGGAAACCGAGACAAAGGTGATCGCGGCCTTGCAAGATCCCGCGAGATTGAGAAGCAACTCCGTCAGGATGAGAAGAGGCTATCGAAGGAGGTTAAGCTCCTCCTATTAGGTAGGAACTGTCACATCGCGCTCTGAGACGAACCGAGACTGACACGCTGTGCGCGCTCAACAGGTGCTGGAGAATCTGGAAAGTCTACTGTGCTCAAGCAGATGAAGCTCATCTACTCCCAAGGTTTCACCAAAAACGAGAAGCTGGAATGGAAGCCTGTGATTTTCAACAACATTATCCAATCTTTCAAGGTTATTGCTGAGGCAATGGGCGAACATAACCTTCATTTCGATAGTCCTGACAACGAGGTAAGCCGATACTGCTTGACTTTGGTCGTGATCATTGGATTACCAGCACTTTTGCTGGCGACTCAATCGGTCCGTTGACATCCATAGAGACTGACAATTGCTACAGAAATACATGGCTCATATCCTTGTCGACCTCGAGATTAGCCCACACGACCCAATGCCCGCTGACTACCTTGCGCCCGTCAAGGCATTATGGGTCGACAGTGGTGTCCGAGCGGCCATTGGAATGGGAAACGAATATGCGCTACATGACAACCTCACCTAGTACGTATTACACGACCACAGCTGAACTGAAACTTGTGTGACAATGCGCTGACATGCTCAAAAGCTTTATTGAGGATATTGACAGACTCTGGGGAGAAGACTATGTCCCAGATGATCAGGATCTCCTCCGATCTCGACTGCGTACAACTGGTATCACAGAGACCATCTTCGATCTCGGCCAGTTGACCTACCGTATGTTTGACGTTGGTGGTCAGCGATCGGAGCGAAAGAAGTGGATTCACTGTTTCGAAAATGTCAACTGCCTGCTGTTCTTGGTTGCAATTAGTGGTTACGATCAGTGCTTGGTTGAGGACAAAGATGGGGTCAGTACTTAACAAACTTGGGGATATCACGGATCACATGCTAACAACTATGCAGAACCAAATGAACGAGGCGCTCATGCTCTGGGAATCGATTGCTAACTCCCATTGGTTTGCCCGATCTGCGCTTATCCTGTTCCTCAACAAGATGGACCTCTTCAAGGAAAAGCTTCCCAAGAGCCCCATCTCAAATCACGGTTTCACCGATTACCACGGCCCCAAGGACGATTACAAGGCGGCCAGCAAATACTTCCTCGACAAGTTCAAAGCCCTGAACCGAAACACTGAAAAGGAAATCTATGGCCATTTCACCAACGCTACCGATACAAATCTGCTCAAAATCACCATGGCCTCTGTCCAGGACATGATTATCCAGCGTAATCTCAAGCAACTCATCTTATAATAACTAAACTCCGGTCTTCGGATCGCAGGTTTATGTGCACAAGCATTCGACATTTCTCAAAATATATACGGACATATGGCGTTTAGACATTTCTGGGACGATATCAGGTCACTTATACTTCCACAAGATAACAGCACCACTCTGGTAAAGGTGGACCGGTATGATCGGTGCAGGCCTGTTCTACCGTCATCTATTCTGGATTATACTTACGTCAGCTCTATCTTGGGCTCGAGCCCGCCCGCAGGCGACATGCTTGCGTATACTGCGTATGGCCTTTCACAGCCGACTTGCGTATCTGTCCAAGTCGCTTGGACCCCTACTCGGTTGCTGCAAGACTGGGAGGTAGTCTGCAGGCGGGGCTGAGAACCTGTTGGGAAAGCTCCGCAGCCATCAGTGCACAAAAAAGTATTCGTGACGAGTCATAGTTTCTGAGATCACAAGGCGCATTAGCAGAAGTGGAACAAGAGAGGACCGAGCGGCAGAGTGATTTTTTTTCAATGCATTGCATTGCATGATACCTAAGGCGTACCAGTGTGTTTTGGTTTCTTTTTAGTTGCTTGCTAAAAAGAAGAAGGAAAAGAGAACAGCGGCTAGCCATTCGGTTTTCTTTTCTTTTTAGTGCTCATAATGAGACACGATGTAAAACAATGAGGGACTGGTTATGTAAATATATAGAGTAAGATACATAAATGACACTCGGTATTCATCCATGCATGCCATTATTGCACACGTAATAATAGTTATTGCGCATTATTAGCTAGCGGCCAAAGTGGTAAAAAAATAAGGCCCATGCCTCGCTTCGGTTCGCCTCCATTCGCCTCTCTTCCGTTGTAGAAGCAGAGCTTTGACAATGGCTGCAGCCACATGGCTGCTTGGGCCATGTGTTGTGCGAGAACGGGATGGTAGGCATCGGGTTCGTTCGCTCGCTTGCAATGTTAGTGGAAACCTTGTGCTTGTCTGATTAATGCATCATGAACATACAACGAAACTGCAAAAGCGTATCCGTATAGAGAGAGTTTAGAGGAGGCCGAACCACTGTCCACTACCAAGTTTTGATCTACAGAGCTTTGTTATCAGTCATCTCGGCACTCGAAGCTGTTTCAAATATAGTTAGTATCCCGGTTATCATAGTGAACGATCGACATGTGCTCATATCAAATTACTGTTTTCTTGGCAGGGTCGTGTTGATCAATGAGCGATAGTACAAGCTACTGGTGAATTGAATAGTCGGTAACAGTTCGATCTCCTAGCTTTCAAGGAAGAGACGAGCCATGCCAAGATACTCATTCTCTTGAAACCAACAAGGCTAGAGATTCGGTGCTTACCTATATTGCGGTCTCCAATAACCAGTCATCGTCAACTATACCGGTAGGTTAAGTATAGGTTTTCGAGATCGAGCAACCAGGAAGGAATAATAGTAAGCGATATTTATGGCGTGAACTATATCCACCTACATCATCAGATCAGATAATACGTATTGATACCAAATTTTTGGAGGCGGGTCTGGACTGTGTAATTCATCCACAATGATTGGCTCACCTTCGATCCAGTTAATTAGGGTCCTCATTTTGATACAATACTCCTAGACTGCTAATACAAGCAGAATATAGAATGACATACATTGCCTAAAGGCAGTACACCAAGAAGCTTTTCGTAGGCTTGATTGGCGCACATATTCTGTATTAATTATCTAGGTATTTACTACCTCCGAGATGAGTCTGTCTATGCACCACAAATAAAACTATAGCAAGAGAAGACATAATTCCGGATCTTAAATAGCAGTCATTCCCAGTGTAAATCAACTGTACAGCTTACAGCAGGGCGTTCAATACGAGGATACATTCCATTGATGCCGTCTGTTATGCACATTATTCGTGTTGCCCGTAGGCAGATTCAGTACAGTGCCATTATGTACCGCTTATTTTGTCCCCCCGTTTTTACGCTTCCATCAACAACGACTTTTTATCTCCCCACATTAATTCTCTCTCTCTCAAACAACCATAAGACGCTGAGTACATGTACCGTCGTCTCTTTGTAACAATGGCCGAATCGGCAGCAAAGCGCGTCAAGACCTCGGGCAATGGCCCCCTCATCGGCACTCACAGCGGCCACTTCCACGCTGATGAAGCCCTCGCTGTCCACATGCTTCGTCGTCTTCCTGCCTACCGCGACGCCGACCTCGTCCGTACCCGTGACCCTGCTGTCCTAGCTACCTGCCACACCGTCGTCGACGTCGGTGGAGAGTACGATGCTGAGAAGCGCCGTTTCGATCACCACCAGCGAGGCTTCACCACCACCTTCCCTGGCCGCCCAACAAAGCTTTCCAGTGCCGGTCTGGTCTTCCTGCACTTTGGCCGTGCCATCGTTGCCGAGCGCCTCGGACTGTCTGAGGATTCTCCCGATGTCGAGTTGATCTACAAGAAGCTGTACGAGAACTTCGTTGAGGCCCTCGATGCCCACGACAACGGTATTTCCGTCTACGACCCCGCTGGCATTGCCGCTGCCGGCCTCGAGAAGCGCTTCAGTGAGGGCGCCTTTGGTCTCGGTGCCGTGGTTGGACGTCTGAACCCCAAGTGGAACGACCCTACCCCCTCTGACCCTACTGAGGCCCAGGCTGCTGAAGATGCCAAGTTCAACGAGGCCAGTAGCCGCATTGGTGAGGAGTTCGACCGCGATCTCGACAACTACGCCGCTTCGTGGCTACCTGCCCGCACTATTGTCCAGGAGGCATTCAACAAGCGTACACAATACGATGAGCAGGGCCGCATTCTCGTTCTCGAAGGCCAGTCTGTCCCCTGGAAGGACCACCTGTACACTCTTGAGGACGGTGCCCCCTCTGTTCTCTACGTTTTATACGCCGAGAAGCCTGAGCCTGGTGCCAAGTGGCGCATCCAGTGCGTACCCGAGAGCAAGGACTCCTTTATGAGCCGAAAGCCACTCCCCGAGTCTTGGAGAGGCTTCCGGGATGCTGAGCTCGATGGCATCAGCGGCATTCCTGGCTGCGTGTTCGTCCACGCGGCCGGTTTCATCGGTGGAAACAAGACCTTTGAGGGTGCCAAGGAGATGGCGACCAAGGCCCTTGAGGGTTAAATTACGAGCTACACAGTCCCAATGTTGTCTGCATATTTGACCACCCCTACAAGGCCATAAACGGATGATGGAAGTCTGGGAAATACTACATGTGAACACGAAAAAGAAAAAAAGGAAATAGAAAGACTGCTTTAGAAAACGAAGCAGGTAGCTAAAATACCAAATGAACATGATGACTCTGCGCGGAGAGGGTGATGTTTCTCTCATCTCCCGCTATCAAACAACCTAGCCTATCTGATGGTTTCAGACTGAGATATGTTCCCTTCGTGCGTGCGAACTAGATTGTCTGCCAATTCCCAAACGCCAACTGTGCGATCCTCGCAAATCGTCAAAACTGATATTGCAATCCACTGTAAGTCCACACACGAGACTTCGTACAAACCACCATTTCGTGTTGTGCATGATGAAAATAAATATGATGAAAAAAAGACCATGTCGTTGTTCCTATTGCAGCCGCATATTTTTTCGCTTGTTATTACGAATGTTCTCTATCTTCGGATGGGGATACCCTCGCCGCCGGCGGCAACGGGCTCGGGAGCAGCAGCAGCAGCGTCTGTGCCCTGGGTCTTGTCGGCATCGTCTCCCTGAGTCTCGTCGACGCTGGTCTCACTCTTGAGGAAGCTGCTCTCCTTGATAGGGCTGCCGGCCTGGATGCCGGGAACGGAACCGTGGTGCTTGGGGACGTTGGTTCCGGAGCCGTTCACCGGGGAGGAGAGGTGGGGAATGTTCTCCGGGACGGGGTGCTGAGAGCCGACGGCACCAGCGTCAACGCCGTCACCCTTGCCAGCCTTGGACATGGCATAGTCACCCGAGTCGAAATACTTGCGGTCCTTAAGATGCTTGGCGAAGTGGTCGGATCGGGAGGGCAGCTTGCCGTAGAGACGGAAGAGACGCTGTTCCTCGGGCGTGAGTGACTACAACGCAAGGGAGTATTTCGTTAGCAAAAGAGTCGAAGAATGCTTATGGATGATATCGGTGTAGAGGCTGTAGTGAGTGAGCGACATTGACAGACGGATTTTGAGTGTATGTTATCGCGGGCATTGAGTCATGAATAGAGGGGGGCTTGAATCTTCTGAGGTTACTTTCTTTCCTTAGGACAGCTTACCTTGACGTCGACCTTGTTCTTCTGGTGAGGGTTCATGGCGAAGGTGATCTGTACAGGAACACTGACGTTATAGTTGAAGGACAAGGAAATACAGTGCTGCTCTCTTTTGTCGATATGGTGCAGTGCAGTGCAAAGCGGTACGGGTACGGTCAAGCGTCGTTTTGAAGGGATCAAGTCTGAGACTGGCGGGGGTTGTTGGAGGAGCCACAGGGTCGCAAGTCGTGGTAGGGGATCGTGCCTGATTGGGGGGCTGAAGAGCAGTTGGGTATGATGTATCTGAGAGCCTGAGAGGTCTATTCTGTAGTGGGGTTACATGGATATACCTTCCATAGCAGCTTAGGTGGTTGGCTGGCTACGGCTGGCCGCTGGGGGATTCAGAGCTGCCCGCCGTATGAGGATAGCGGGGTTAGGCTTAGGTGAATAACACGTCATAAGTACATGGGCTGAAACCCAGGATGGCGTGGTGTCAGTCATGTATTATCTATCTTTTTCCATATCTCCTGCGATATCCACTGGATGACAGCGAATTATATCCAAGCAGCAGTATGCCGTGCAGAGCCTCGTTGTCCAGTTATTACTAACTGACAAGTTTATCTTGTCGCTTTCACGTGTGCGTTGCATATTGTGACCTGTTCGTACTGGACCTCAACGTCACTTATTGCAGCGCCCAGTATCGGCGTCTGATATGCTGCCACGGTGCGTCGTACATGAACTGTATGAATGACAACAATGCCGAATCATCGGCTTGAACCATACTGTGCCAAGCACCACGCGTCAGGGGGGGGGAGCAATCGCAATTCAGGCACAATCGTCGCATAGATTATGTCTATCACCTAAGACATGCGCTGCTGTGTGCTGTGTTTTTTATCCCAGCACCACAGAAATATCAAATCAGAGAATTTGGAAGCCGAGAACAGTCTGATCGTGAGACCCTGTTTATTTGCGTTGCTAGAATATCATCCGTACAGTGTTCAACAAGATCGTCAGGGACTAATTCTGTCCCCTGATGGGATGCATTGAAGTTAACATCCATTGATACCCAGCGCATAGTCGTCAAGTACCAGGGTCCCTCGAAAAAGCCACGATTGGGCATCTGGACCCGAAATAACGGCACTAACAGGCCTGCCGCGCCCAGGAAGCTATCTCTTATCCGTTGGTAGAGCATGGCTATGCTGAGCAAGCTTGGATGATCTCGAGGGTATCGATGGAGCTTGCTGATGCTCTGGGTAAGAGGGTGTGTCGACTGAGTGAGCTTGATGGGATTCCGACGTTTGTCAGTGTGTTGTAGCTTTGCACACCTCTCTTGCCCTTACTTGTCTCTTGTCTCTTTATTGGCACTGGAGCGACAACCAAAAGATTGTTGTAAGGGACTGTGTGGTTGACTGGCTGGCTTGGTTCGCCTCGATAAGCACATGAAATGCAGCTTGAGCTGGAGATACATCGCTCACATGGCATCCTCTCTAGTGCCATGGATCATCATCGAACTAGGAACGGAACCCAACATACTGCAATACCACAGATACCATCACCGGCATTCTATCTCCAGTCATGCTATACGATGTTGCGCTGTGTCTCCGTGTTGTTGCTGGGGTCTCTTTTCTGTGTCGCCCAGTCATGCCATCATGCTGTATTCGGTCTCGCCAATGTTACAACTTTTCCCTGAGGTACGTACCGATATATTATGTCATGGCGACTTGCCATTTTCTTGCTTCAGCCAGTACATACCATAATGTCGATCTGTCGATCGAAGGGGAAATCGATGAGGCACGCGGCACGCCTCTTGAATTCTGAGCTCTGAAATCCGGACGGATGCCAGCTAAAGATGGCCTTCTATGCAATAGAGTTCGGCTTGCTGGCTCGGCCGGAAGCTTGATGGTCCCCCGCAGCCGAAGCGGCTGCTAATGCAGAGATGCGGTACAGTCCTGTAAGAGTACAGCAAGCTCTCGGTGGCTTGTGGCAGACTTCCCTGACTGTGACTTGAAAGTTTGACGAGCCTGCAATATCGGTGCCAGTGCATGATTTCGTCGGCAGTTGATAACAGCGACATTGAAGTACCACATACCCGCCGAACTTGACGAGAAACCAACCCGTCTCTGGTGGCAAAGTCTTGCGCAGACCACAAGTGATGTTTTGCAAGACTAGCTTTCAAGTAGGGAAGCTGGCTTTTACCAGCTATACCAGAGGACTGTGCTCCATTCCTTGACGTTGGTGCAGCAAGTCCTGAAGATGATGATTCCCATGATTTTCAAATATGAGAATCAGGAGACTGATAGTTTGGTAAGTCAGCCACCATGCTGAGATATGAGGTAAATCGAGGGCGTTGGGTGGTATAGCACATTTGTTGCATGTTGTAGAATCGCACTGTCGAGTATCGTACCAATCAAACACACTGCACATGTTTTCCGCATACCAGTTGCACCTTGCTGGTTACATACATACAGCTGGGTAGTGCCGCGTGACTCGTGAAATGGCTCTAGTCGGTTGGCTCTCTGGTACCACATCTCGAAGAGGAGAGATCTAGACCTCAGTTGGAAGAAACGATCACCAATGAAATATTCTGGAGTTGTATGACCCGGGGTAAACTATTTCCCTGCACCCGACCTGCTGAACCAGCCGACTTTGTATGCAGTTACTGTTGATCTTGTGTGAGTTGAAACAAGCTCACATTGGATCTGCGGAATCGACCAAGTGCAACGGATTCAACACGATGGACATAACTCGGATATGTTTGTCCTGCAATGAAGCAATGGATGGATGACGGCATGGAATTGGAGTCCGGCAGTCCAATCAGCCACTGTGTAAGTGGGATATGGCGGCAGTAAGGTAGGGACTCTGGGGAAACGAGATGCATGTTTCATATGATTCTTCTTCTGTTCTGGAATGTGCGATGGAATAACAATGGGATCAACCCGGGCAAGTATAGTGTCGACGGCGCGTTCAAGCTTCCTACGGGTTGTGTAACAATGCACTGGACGTTTCTGTGACCGGTTCCTTAAAGTTCCTGGATCTTTTGTTATATCCACAATTGTCTTGGTTGCTTGCGGCTGCAGAATTACCGACAATCTAATGTTATGGTCTGTGGGTTTACGTACGATCAGCTGCATGTAGGAATCAATTGCTTAGCAATTCGGAGATGCTATTGTAAGCATAACGGCTTTCGGTTACACGGAGTTGTTTTGGCGCTGGACTAGAACAATTGGAAAGGCTCCATGGCTTGTATCCAATGCCGACATGAGACTTGCAAGTTGATACTGCATAGTAAGTAATAAGCCAGGCGACGTCTCAGTAATGTATTGGTTTAGCATAATCATTATAGTAGTACCTAATGGTGATGTGATACGCTGAAAAGGTGAATAAATCCCATTACTTGTCTGATGGTCATCCGTCTACCCTGGATCTTTAAACCGTTCAGGATTGCCGGCTTTGGTCCGGTCTCTCGTCCCCATTACAGTTAGCGCGCGATGGCATCATCTGGCCCTTGTCCGATTTGATATTTTTCAGTCGATTTCTAAGCAGAAAATGCGCTCCGCTCCGCTTGTGATGGGATGCGATGCGATAGAACAGCCATAACAAGTCAAGAGGAGAGAAAGAGTTTGAAAGAGTAGAAAGTGAAATCGGATGATAAGAACATAAACTAAAACTACTTGTCTAATTGTTTCCACTTGAAGGTCCACTGTCGACTTCCAAAGATAGGACGGACGACTGCTGGAACTGTTCTTCTTCGGCGCTTTTCTTTACTTTGACAACGGACAACCCCGCGGAATTGGACTTGATCTCGATTCTGGCAAACACGAAAAGAATAATAGTGCGATACAAGTGCAATACGGGGATGATTTATTAAGCTTCTCCTTCCTAAAGTAGGTACTCTTCTTCCTTTATTTTGCGGAGGCAGTCACTCTTCCGTTGTCTCCTTCCCTACCTACCTACTGATCGACACGGACTGTTACTCTTTTGTATTTGACATTTGACGTTAAAGGCTTTCTTTCCTTTCTTTTTCTGTCAACACCATTCGGGTCGTCGCTCGACTTTTATTGTTACTATTATCCAACATTGATCGACCGGCTTTTGGTCTTTGGTCTTTGCCTATTTTCCCCTTGTTTTATTCTGCGAGAAGAAGAACATTGGAATACCACTAACTGATAAGAATACTCCTCTCTGGTTATCTTAAAGTTCCTAATCCAAACAAAGAAAAAAGTTCTTGCTCTTTACAACAAACCCCGAGACTCCGACATCCATCGTGGGGAAAGGATATCTCTGCGCAGGAAAAAAAAAAGACGACTTTTATTTTACTACGCCTATTTTGCGCCCACCGGCCGATTTCGCTTTAACTAAAAGGATTGGTTATATACCTCGGAACCGAACTGTCATACATTATAATCCATCGAGGCATAGTCTTTGACCCAGACCAAAGACTCTCATCGCTTTACCCGAGTCTCTCATCTTGTCTCATTAACCGGATTTCGTCATTTTGAGCAAATCTTTCCGAATACCTATCTACCGATTAAATCCAGGTCGCCGCGGTTAAGCGACTCTATAGGCTCTGGGCCCGAAAATTCCATCTTCATCCTTCTCGCAAACCTCACTCCTTCTCTCATTATGGGCCTCTTGTAAGTCTCGATGACATGTGTTGTAACACCATTTATAAGAGAATATATACACTGATATGACCTGACCTCAGAGCTTTGGGAACGGCCCTCGACTGGCCCGATGCCAAAAAGCGTGCCCCTCAAGTCAGAGAATGGGGTATCAAGGTAAGTCACTCGCTCACTCCCTTAAACTCTTAAACACTATGCGTGAATAGTTGTATAGGTAGCAATGAATAATGTCGCAGATTGCTGACTTTCCCTTGTAAATTTAGCAACTGTTGGAAATATGGAACAAAGCCAAGGGTAAAGAGCGTGATGCTCTTCTCTGGGGTGATGAGGTTGGTCGTGACCGTCAATAATTTGAGACCAATTCACTGACAACTTCGACAGGTCGAGTATCTTGTCGTGGTTTACTCCGAGGACAACCAGCGAGTGCTGCTGTCTCTCCGCCAAGCACAGATTCTTGAAGCATTAGCCGCCGATAAAGACCTCGAGAAGCAAGGCGGTTGCGTCCCAGAACTTCAAGAGCCGACCACAACTGAAAGGAAGACGTAGGTCGAGAACTGTCTCATGTTTAGGGTGTTCCCGCTGACCATTATCCAGGGAAAGAACCATTCCTGTTTTCCACCCTGAGTTTGGTCGCTTTATGTTGGAAGCCACTCCCGGTAAACCTTGGGGTATCGGCTTCAAGGAACTTCTCGATGTGGAGCCTGACATGAAGCTGCGGAGGAAGATCGCCAAGGAGCACATGCTCTCCACAGAGTATCCTATTACATTGACTACTTACCCTCAGATCGGCGTTCCTGGCCAGTTCACTGATCCTTATTTCCCGCCTTCGGGGCCCCGTCTCCGCTCTCAGTTTGTCCCGGATGAAATCGCCAACCCCCATATCAGATTCCCAACTCTAGCAGCAAACATTCGTTCTCGGCGAGGCCGTAAGGTCCAGGTTAATGTTCCTATCTTTCACGACAAGAACACACCGAAACCCTGGAAGGACCCTACCGTGAACTTTGACAAGCATGACTGGCCCGAAGACGACGATGTGCGGAACGGAGCTGCCCCTGACGACTTCATCCACATGGACGCCATGGCTTTCGGAATGGGCAGCTGTTGTCTCCAGATCACCTTCCAGGCTAAGAACATCACCGAAGGACGAATGCTCTACGACCAACTGAGCCCTCTTGGTCCCATTATGCTGGCCTTGACTGCCGCGACACCCGTATATAAGGGCTTTCTTGCCGACACAGATGTGCGATGGAACCAGATTAGCCGCGCTGTTGACTGCAGAACGCCACAAGAGCTGGGAGAAGAGGTATGTGATTATCCTGCACTTGCGAACTTGAGGAACGTTGCTCACACCGATATAGCCTCTTACGGAAGGTGTCAAGAGGATACCAAAGTCGCGATATGCATCCAATTCGACATATATCGCCATAGATCCACGATTGAGAAACGAGTACCTCGATCCCGATCTGGTATACGACTCGGACATCAAACGTCAACTCCTCGAGGGCGGCATGGACGATCGCCTGGCCACCCATTTCGCTCATCTCTTCATACGTGATCCTATTGTCGTATTCGAAGAGGATCTCCAAGAGTTGGATCTCAACAAGACGGATCATTTTGAAAACATCCAGTCAACTAACTGGCAGCATATGCGATTCAAGCCGCCACCCGCTGACAACAGCATCGGCTGGCGAGTCGAGTTCCGCTCTATGGAGATCCAGATCACAGACTTTGAGAACGCCGCCTTCTCGGTGTTTATGGTCCTAGTCACACGTGCAATTCTGTCGTTTGATCTGAACTTTTACATCCCCATCAAGAAGGTCGACGAGAACATGGAGCGCGCGCACGAAGTGGATGCCGTCTTGAAGGAAAAGTTTTACTTCCGACGTAATCCTTTTCCTAGCCGCCCCTCTAGAGCAAACACCACGTTTGGCGACGACAGCCGACCTGGATCAGCTCATCCTAGTCGACCGCCATCCCCTGGTGGTCCCGTGGAGCACGAGTTTGAGGAGATGACCGTCAACGATATCATCAACGGCTCAGAGTCAGGCGAGTTTCCTGGTCTGATCCCCATCGTCGAGAGCTACCTCGATAGCGTGAATGTCGATGTCTCGACCAGATGCCACCTATCCACATACCTTGATCTGATTTCCAAACGAGCGAGCGGAGGACTTGACACCACAGCCCGATGGATTCGCAACTTTATCGATGTCCACCCTAAATACAGTCATGACAGTGTCGTCAATGACGAGATCAACCACGACCTTATCGGCGCCGTCATTGCCATCGGTGAGCGAGAGACGGCCGGCCGCAACTTTGCGGGGCTCGGCATCCACGGTCTCGAACGGTTGCTTAACGGCTTCAGAGGGGGTTGCGGTGGCGGATCAAGCAACGGCTCAAACGGGAACTCATACGCAGCAGAGACAGAGGCTATCAACGGCTCCCTCAAACGAAAGAGTGAGTGGATCGATGGCCAAGAAGTGATGGCATCGTGAAACGAAGCAAACCAAAACAAAACTGCACTCGGGTCGGAGTTTTTGCCCCCCCCCCCCTTTTTGTTATATATTTTCTATCTTTGATCATAATGAATGCACTTAGAAGGAGATGGTGTGAAGCTAGAAGAACAGATTTCAGGTCATGTCAATGCTGTACTATCTTGGCTTTCTGGCGGGCTCGGTTGAGACACGACACAGCTTCTGTTGTTGCTAAAGGCTACGATAGACGAGCCTATCACACCTCCAAAAAAAAAAAAAGAATATATTTACTTGGATTCGACACACTAGTGTCAGTGTTGTTGTGTCAATCTCAATAGCATTACTCGTCTGGATTGTTTGAGCTTAGAATCAACTTCACTCATATGAGTTGAAGCACCACCAGGCTCTGAACAGTCAACCGATATCTTACTGATGGAGCCTTCACAGTGAACTTGGATAGTAGTTCTCAGACTCGGGTCTCCTCCTAGTTAGCCTGGTGATAGTCGGAATCTCGATCAAATCATGCTGCACAACACAATCGAGAGTGGCCTGTCAGGGGTTTCAAGGGCAGGGACTTATCTCGATAAGTGTCAGTCAGCAATAGCTCACTTGAAAATGGAGGAAAACTCCGAGCGCACAGATGTTATGTAAGGACTCACGAATTGGGGCCTAGTAAAGTGCTCTAGTATTGAGTAAGTATGTGAGAGGAACTCAATCAAACTCTTAGGAACTCTCGGCCGTGTTTGTCGTGCCGTGCCACAGACTAGAAGCGCATCCCGCGGCCCCTTCTAGAAACGAATGACATGGTTCTAGGTTTACTCGTTTCTTTGTTTGATAGAGACAGTCTTTCTTTGAGTTGTGGCTTTTCCGTTTTGCTTTTTAGCTCTCTGTCCTTGTCCTTCGCTTTGCCTTGTCCAATTACCCCCTTTTCAACTGGAATTTTGATAAAAATTAAATAAATAGAGTTGGAAACCAAAATCAGGCCATGGCTATTCGACATGTCCCATGAGAGCATGACAGTTCTGACAAGACAAGTGAAGGGTCCCCTGACCGGTCATGGTGAAAGGGTCTAGCGTGGACCGGTGAGATTAAATGTGCTCGTCCTACGTCTTGACATGATATTGAAAAAAGAGACTTGTCATTATCGACAGACGCTTAGCCTAGTCTCGGTTTTTTGGGCTGTTGCTGTCTTTGCTTTTCCCGCCTAACGACGCTAGGGGCGTTGATGATCTGTAACATGGTGCGCACGGATGTTAATTATCAGAATTATTTTCCTTCATTTTCAGGTATGTGAAAATGTGTCATGCTGGGAAGAAGTTCAACAAGGGGTTGGTCTAGTTAGCTGTAGTAGCCAAAGATCTTCAGAGGCAGGGAAACAAGATTAGTCTGTCAAAACGGCGATATGATCATGTGAGTGAAAGCGCTAAAGGATAAGTAAGACATTTGTGACAAGAGAAAGTCAGAGACGGACATGGGAGGAAAGAGAAGGACCGAGACATGGTGCAGTTTAACGACATTCGGTGGTCCTCCGATCCCGATGCCGATCTGGAGCTAATCTCGGGGCCGACGCGGCTTGTATATGTCAAGACCCAAGCGCCGGGTCCGGAAGTTCGGACGCTGGAGAACATGTGAGGTTCAGCATTCTAGTGGTAGTATAGTGAAATACCCCGACCTCTATCCATAAGATTAGCAACTGATTCACCCATCCTTGGCCTCGTCTTATTTCAACAGTGATAGCACTTGGAGATACGTGGGAAGTAGTGATAGGTGATATATTAGATGTGCTGTGATGTACTGATCCTGACTCAATATCCTTGGTCTCTGTCTCTAAACTAACGGATGTGATCAACAACCGATGCTGGCCGGAATGATATTGGTTCATCTGCATGGTTCGGATACCTATTTTCCGTATTTGCTTTCTGCGCTCTACCGCTATGGGGCGACATTCTAGACCCGAGGCTGGCTGAACTAGACTTTACGAATCGGCGATATACCCGCATATCTTGACAGATCATGTAGATACAGCCGAGGTAACATCGCCTCTCTCTTTTACCCGTAGAAAAATGACATATTCAGCATAGAGTCAGTAGTTCCCGGGCATAATGATAGGGAAATCCAGGAGATATACTGTCCAATCACATAGGCGGCTTCTGTCTCACAGCTAGGACTTAGTAAGTCCCAGCCCAGGTTTTATAGACCAACATCTCACATCTCTTGTTTCCCATCACACACCCTTGGATCTGACTGCTGTGCAATTGCCGAGGCGAGGCACACGCCGCCATTCCAAAGTGGGCATCAAGTCTCAGACATGGCGGTTCGATCTTCGAGCAGATCTTGTGGTGGCCTGATCGAAGAAACTGAGTGTCCAAACTAAACCTGGACTAACTCAAGCCATATTCACACATGGAAAATAAGAAACGGTGCTGACCCAATGTAGCAAGCGTCTCTTTTTCTTCCGTGACCCTCTGTCCCAGTGTCCATCCTTTTGGGTGTTGTGGATTGTATCGGTGAGTTAGTTTGTCTTTGACTAGCCACGGAAATATCCGTTATTATTCTAGCTGACTAGTTATCCAGACCCTACATCAATCTCGATCAGGAACGGGTTGTTCCAGGTATGAATGACATGACAGAGTCATGTCAGTATGTGCCTGAATGAACACGGCACATAGCATGCATCCTTTACACGGCTTCAGTCTAGCTTTTAGCTGTCTTGTCTAAACTTGACAGTTGTGTTTTGGCTTTCAACAAAACGGGTTTTGGGAAAAGAAGAAGGAAAAGGAGAACTACTACTGGGTATGACGTCTCCGGCAGAAGCAGCTCGGCAGTTTTGTTTATAGTTGGTATCTCGTTGACTAACATTCCACGCACCATCAAGGATTTATCAACTAATTACAATGCCGTAGTCTAAGAATGCACGTCGGTCAAAGCTCAATGCCTGAGACAAAGAAAAAGAAAACAAAGAAAACCATATGTCCTAATTTCTTCTTCCGATTATATAAGACCTTGGGTTGAGTCAAACCCGCTGCCATGCAACGTCAAAATGCAGGAGCACAGCAACTCTATCCAACCAGGTGACTTTAAACTAGAACATGAACTTCTGTAGCCGAGAAATTCTAGTACGCAGCCGCCACCTGAAGGGATCTCCTGTCAGAGTACCACCGCGGGGAAAATGGTAGTTGGCGATAACTACATCAACCAGTCACATTCCTCAAGTAATCCATCCCTGTCTCGAACGACCCTTAGCCTTTGGTCTCACCATTTTCTTACCTAGCAAATCTCTCCTAAGCGGACGTCCGATTAATCTTCCCTTGCATTGTTCGTCCATCGCCCTCTTTCTCCATATGGTTCAGCACCTCGTGCTGCCCATGCCTAGTGACATCCTCTGAGCCAAATATACACACTCTCTCCCTCTGGCCCGGGTCAAAAAGGGAGGAGGGCTGAGGCAAAGACAGCCTAAAATAAAAACTAAGTTAGACCGAAAGACCCTTGCTCCTCGGGTGTAGGATACCACGTGGCTGTGAAGGGCCCGATCCCCTTGGCTTTTGGCTGGAATGACGGCTGTTGAAGGTTCCCTAGAATGAAACAAGGGTGACTGACAACGCCTGGGAAATAAACGGCTGAATTCCATACCGAGTCTGTCAACTAATGGTCCCAGTTGCAGTGCAGTAAGTCAAAGAGTGAGTGAGAGAGTGCCCTGGTAGTTGTTGATTTGTAGTTGCACAATTACGGCATCTTTCATAGACGACGATCCCCAATCCAAGCCTGGGTCCTGAGAATCTAGACTTTATAGCCATTCGTTCTACTGCCATGTCTCAGTCAAAAGCAGGCCTTGAACACTTTGTGGAGGGGGCTACTTGGTTGAGGCCATCCATATACCTAGCCGAATATCCACTCATCACATTTAAGCTAGCCGATACATCATAATATAAAAGTCAAACGTTTTATGAGTCTCACTGTAATGCACAATACACATAGTTCGAATGACGCCCCGTCAGAGTCTCACAAATTCCAAACACATACAAAAACAGCGAGCGGTTCTGGTTCTATCAGCCTGACTCTTAAACTAGCCTAGATTCCCACACAGGCAGACCAAGCCACATGGATGGATACATACATATAGACTCCGTACATGTAATGCCATGTAACGCAGCTGAGGAGAAACCGGCCAAGCACTTGTAGACACGCGGCACAGGAGCACCTTTATCTTGTTCTTGTTCTCGCTGAGCTTGTCTGTGTTACCGTTGCACACAGCAAGGGGGTGGTGTTGGAGGGGGTTCATGCCATGAGGTGAGATGAGATGGTATGATCTGGTAGTTTATATACTCGCCTTTCTGTGCTACGGTGCTACAGAGAAGAACCTCCTCCATCCATCACATAAAAGGGGGGGACTAGGGAAGATCTTGGAAAGACGTGCAGATCGCGTGCTTGCAGCCATGTCTCTGATCAAGTGACACAAAAAACAGCGCATACGAGCTCCTGTGCTCCTCTCCCATTGTTAATGATGCGGGCTGAGGTTTTTTTCTTCTTCTTTCTGGGGGGGGGGGGGGGTAGTCTAGGCATCAAGACATGTCTGTCC